>JAMKCH010078285.1:0-105892 GCA_023653785.1 Ophioderma brevispina | reverse complement strand
ACATTAAACCATGATTTTTTAACTCGTTTTAGCCCCGAAGTGCTTAGTACTAATGAATTTTGATCATGAAAAGATTTGTAGTCCTTAAACTCTCTGAACACTTCATCTCTAATTTTACTGACTGTGTTTAGTACAGAACAATATAGGGACATTGCAATGCATTATGGGATTGGGTCAAATCACCCTCTGGTTCTGTATATCATGTATGTGTTTAATCCTTACTTTGGATGTTCTTTGAATGTTCAGAAAATGTCCATCAAAATGTATAAAACATTCATACATAAACATTGATTTGTCAGAAAAATTATAATTTATAGCATATTGTAACAATGACCAATGAATCTTACATTTTACAATGATTAATAAAACAAACGTTAAAAACATGCAAAATCAAAATACTGATTTGCATATTTTTTTTAATGTGGATTACTTTTTCTGTTGGTCTAATTTCATTTACAGATATTTACTGCTCCCAAATAAACACCTACTTGGGGCACTTAGGGACACACTGCATCATTCTTGTTGTGTATAATGGTTGACTGCCGAGTGTTTTGAACCATCCCATCAGAAGCGTAGCCAGACCTTTGCAAATGGGGGGGGGGGGCAGAAGGGGTCCGAGACAATTTTCTGAGGGGGCGAATTTGGGTCTTCCCATAGACACTGTACAAATGGTCAGTTCATTGGGGGGCTTTGCTTCTGCGCAGGAGCCTTGTGCCCACCCCACCCCTGGTTACGCCACTAAATCCCATGATACATTGTCAATGTGTCTATATTAACATACAAAACACATGTCAGCCTTGGACAGTGTCACCCCCAGTTTCCTAGTATTTCTTTTGGGGTTTGTACTTTGGAAATATTTGTATTTTTGTATGTAAATAGTATACATTTCTAGAAGAAAATTGACGATGAACCCGATGGTGGCTCAGATTAATGCAAAACTTTCGTATTTTGAGAAAAATACTACAAACATCTCTGAACATTTTGGGCAAAATCATAACAAAAACAATTTTAATTTTCATGATTATGTTAAGTGTTTTAGTAACAAAACAAATTTGTCTAGGGATTTTTTTTTTTTCATTTTTAAAAATAGAGCTTACTTTTCGAATATAAGGAAAAATGTCTAAAAGTGTATGGGGGGGGGGGGGGGGGGGGGGGGGGGGAGGGGAAAGTTACTATTTTCCAAATTTGAGTATATATTGGAGAATATATTGTTAGTTTTTTCCATATGCCGTTCGCGCAAAAGTACATAAAACAACGCGCACGATTCATTACAGGCAGCAAATTCACCGCGCGACGCAATGTTGCGCCTTGCACTGACGGTGGAATGTGCTTAAATTCCCGCCGTTAATAGCATGTGGTTTTGTGACCTTTACTGGTCCAATAGCTGTTTTTTAATTAGCAAAAAAATACCGCTTGGGATTGTCTGCAGTGGATAACCTTTGTTGGGGGTACGCTGGTATCACATGTTGATGTTTCAAATGGGTGGCTCAAAAATCAAAATTCGAAAAACAAAGCACTAGGGTTTACACTGCCTTAAGATAAAAACTTTCAAGATGTTAACGAATCACATATATTTCATATTCATGCTAAAAATTAATGCTTGTGTGGGTTAAAATTAGTGTAAAAGCCAGGTTTTTATGTGTTAAGAAAAAGAACTCACACAGAAAATTGAAATGGTTCAACGGAGGGCAGCCCGGTTTGTTTCTAACAATTATAAGAAAACCAGCATGTTTCTTCCATGCTCAAGAACTTAACCTGGACACTCCTAAAGGACCGGAGAACAGTGAATCGCTAACCAGCTTTCAGACTGCAAGGGAGGGACTCCTACCCCTGCCGTCGACGACTTCTGCCGCTCCAACGTCCTTCAAGGCATGGCACCATCATTCCAACTCATATCAACTCATTAATGCCAACAAGGATTGTTACAAACATTCATTTTGGCCGCAAACAATATCGGCCTGGAATAACCTACCCTAACCACATCACTACGATTAATAAGCCAGATATCTTCAAGTAGCAAGTATTAACTACTTTAATCAGCAAGACTAAATCAGCCTCATTGGCGCACACCTCACGCTGTTCGTTTGCTTTCAATCCGGAGCTTTGAACAGTATAGCTACAGATACAGATACAGAATAGGATTTTTGTGTGATCACATGACCTCATTGAGGTTAAATTTCCCCAAACTGATGCCTTGTGGGATTGACTCAGTGTTTTCCGCTGTGTGACTGTATCATCTCCTCTGCGGTTTAATGTTGCTACTTTTATCTCAACCTGGCTTTCTTGACAAGTGACTGGAATAAGCATCATTAGTATTTCCATACTCATACTTAACATACGCAACAGATTTATACCCTATAGGCTAGGTACTTGGGCTCACATCACACACCTGGTTTGTCTCACGATGGCTGCTCAGAGCTAGATGCTTGCAGGTAACTTACCATTATATGATTTTTAGTCATTTGCAGATTGCCCGTTTAGAGGTACATACAACACTGATTGTTACCAACAAAATGCACATAGTAAGTTGTTGTCATTCCATAAGCATCTTTCTAGCAGTCTCAAGTCTCTGTAGAAGTACAGCATGTTGGATGCCTTGGTGGATATTTTTTAACATGAACCGTGGTATATGGAGTCAGTGGTAAAGAAATTGCTGTAAGAGATGAGGTCATTGTATACTTTTTGTGCTTGTTTCGCCTAAATAATAGTTCATGGGAACACTAACCAGTCGGCCATTTTGGTCTGCCAGCCTTCTTTCATGTTTGTCTGCCTGGCTGTGCTGTCTGTCTGGATATTAAAGCGGCACTGGCACATTTTCACAAATATGAAATTTCTTCAATTTGCTCTCAATGAATAGTCTAGGCCATTGGAAGAAGAGATATATTTTACACATAAAAATAACATACCCCAAAACAGATAGGGACATTGATATGAGGATAAAGACATCCGGTAATTTGTAGGCCAACTTTTAAAGTTTCCATAACTTTAATCAACAAATGTGTATATTAACATGAATATTTTTTACTTGTACTCACTGTATTCAACCACCCCAGTTATAGACGGTCAAACAGTGTGCAATGTGCATGCCGTGGGAAATATACATACGGTGTGCGTGGTTCTTGTGTTAAACACCCGTTTTCGTCGTCTGCTGAATTTAACGTCGCGGCGACGTTAAATACAAATCGTTCTGATTCCCACAAGGAAAGCTGATTTTGGTCTTATCAGTTTCGGGGAGGGCTTTTGTATATTAAAGCGTTCAACCATGCAAAAATATTGATTTTGAAAATCTTGAGGGCACTATTTTTCAAATGTGGCCATGTCTCTTTAAAGTTAGGTTTAGTTTTGGTGTCATTGGAAAGGTTTGGTCAGATTGCAACCAATTCGGGTCATTGGTGAAGTATGGAATCTACATATGTATGAGGTCAGAAAGTCATATTCAGGTCAAAGGTCATCTGAGGTCAATTTGCGAAAATGGCTAAATGTTAAAGTTCGTGAAATTTTGGATCTACACATCAGGCGACACTTTATCTGCTGATAAGTTTTTTGTTTTGATAAAACGTCTCTGTGGACTTGAGATCTTTGCATTAAGGTTGCTTTGAATGACCCTAAGTGACAACAGTGTTTTGTAGCAATGACCTAAGATGATCCCTTATCTTTTGCCCCCCTGGGGGACTCCCATCTTGGAGGTGATCATATGTAAGGCTATTAAGACCACCATTTCACATCGCTGTCACCCAAAACCACAATAATTGTCTTTCTCTCTCCTCTCCTCGCTCTCTCCTCTTTCTTCTCTCTTCCTCCCCCTCCCCGCCCTCCCTGCCTCCCCTCTCTCTCTTCTTTTCTTTCTTTCTCTCTTTCTCTCGCCCTCTCTTTCAACTCTCTCCCTCTCTTTTCTCTCTTTCCCATCTTTCCCCTTTCCCTCTTCTCTCTCCTATCTCCTTGAGGAGAGCAAAAATATCATAGGGGCCTTTTTAAGGAGTTTCGTTTACCTCCCACTACACAAAAGGTTTGACACTTTGGTTAGTGTATGGACCCTCTATCATCAATGCTAGGTAGGTAGTACTCTCAATTGTGGTATCATTTTTCAAATAGGGGCCCCCTTTAATGTTACACAGGGGTCAACTTTTAATATAAAATGCCGCAATCATGTTTTAAATGTATGCCATATGTCCATCTACTTCAAAGATTCCAAAAATGTATAGTTTGTACAACTCGAACCTGGTTTGGATTTATACGGTAAAATGGCTAAAATGGTAAAAAAGTCAATCTCGATTGGTTACAGGGGTCAACAGTGTAATAAGTTAATCTGATTATATTTTAAATACTTGCAGTATTGCTGAGGTAGAGGACTCCTAAAAGGTATCGTTTGTATCATGTTAAATGCTTACTTACGGAGATAGGGTCAAAGAAGGTCAAAAACCAATTGGGTATGTTGACCTATGACATATTTGTCCCATAACATGGTAACATGCATTGCAGAGGGTACAAAAACGATTCCTTATTTTGACCCATTAAGTAGATGAACAACTTCTATCATTTTCAACCAAAAAATGGTAGCAAACTTCCGATTTTGAACCCCTGTACAAATAGGAAAATTAAAATATTGAATATTGTTATTTTAGCCATTTTTACCCTATAAAACTCCAAAACCATTGGGCATAGATGGTACAAACTATACATTTTGGATCCTTATGTCTAGACGGGACCATATGGCATACATTAAACAGAATTGGGCATTTTAAAGTTTTGACCCTGCTGTTAAACTTAAATTGGCCCCTATTGAAAAGTGACACCACATTTGAGAGTACACCCTACTAGCGTTGATATAGAGGGTCCATTACTAACTACCAAGTTGTCAAACCTTTTTGTAGTGAGGGGTAAACCGATGATGTTTGACCTGGGTCACTTAGATCCTTCCACACTTACCTTATATACTAGACTTCTCTCCTTCTCTCTATCTTTCTCTTTCCCTCTTGCTCTCTCCTTATCTCTTCTTATTCATCGCACCTTCCTTCTCTCCTCTTTTCTCTTTCTCTCTATCTCTTTATCTAGTCTCTCTTTTCTCGCTCTCTTTTCTCTCTTTTCTTTCGCTCTATTTATCTTCTTTGTTTATTTTTTTTTGGGGGGCCCCACAAACATTACAATGTGTGTGTTATACCGCAGCTAATCGGGGCGGGAGGAGGATGGAAGATTACTCTGTGGACTTCTAACGGGCCACAGGCGACTTTGACATGAGGTCATGTGCTGTAGCTTTTGGACAGGTTATGAACTTAATGAGTCATTTGCATAATTTGAAGAAAAAGCACTGAATCCACTCTCAGACTAAACCAATTAAACTTCTAACGTTGCCCCCCCCGGTGATTAGAAAATAACGGCCATCACTGTATACTTTTGGTAGGGGTTATTAATATTAATGAGATCATTACGCATATTTTAAAGAAATACACATAATCCACTCCAAAGGACTAAACAGATTAGTCAATGAACTCTACGTGGCAGGGTGAAGAACAAGACAGGTCCATGTGCTGTATACTTTTTGACAGGTTGAATATTAATGAACTCATGTGCATATCTTCAATAAAATGTGGTAAACCCCCATTGTGGGGACACCTTAATTGCGCATCGCGTAATTCTTGTTTGTCTCTGCTTACGATCTTTCTCCCCCCTCTCCCCACCTATCGCTCTGTTGCTTGACAAGTGTTGGAAGAAAGTATATTATATTCACGTAGGCTTATGCTTGAGTGTTCGTGTCTACGGCTCCGTCAAATACCTTTTGATGTACAGGGCGAGTAAGTTGCAAAAAAAAGGGGGAAAGAACCTCAAAATAAAAAAATAGATTTCATTAAAAACTTTGAAGCAACAGTGGGCGGAGGCCAGCGGGGTGGCAGGACAGACACAGTGCCCCTCAGAAAATATTTTTGAGGGGAAAATGGGGAAGAAAAGACGGTATTCATGCTAAAAGCCCTATTGGAAACCTTTTGGCCTGCAACGGGACATTTTTGCTGTGATCGGCACATCCTGCAGATGGAAGATGGCGGTTTCAGTCTTCAAACAACTTGCTGTAGGGCATGGTGAGTTCTTTCTGCATTGTAAGTGAACTCTGGACTTACCATATAAATTTTGAGATAAGCTCCAACATTCGGATATTAATGTATCTGGTTCTCCACGTATCGAACGGTTGGTAGCATGATAAAGGGCCAGAAGCATCAGGTATGTTTTTTTTCGTTGATGTGACATTATTCAAGGTAAGAAATACCGGCGCCCACACAGATCCACATTTAGTAGTACACGAGCTGATTTCCCGCTGAAGTGGATACCATAGGGGAGAAAGTTAATCCAGAGTGAGGTTTCCATGCTAAACCGTGGTGCCCCAGGACACGGCGGATCCACCAGAATGCAATCGGTTGTTCCCATGCACTAAAACCAGACGGCATCACTGACAATGATAACTTGGAATACAGTTCACTCTTTGATGAGAAATTAATACGGAAGTCAGTTTGGACTGGGACGTCTCTGTATTTTTTTTTATCTAAACCCGTGTGATGACCCATGGTTTTGGCAGTATTGTGAAGAATGTAGTAAAGGTTCATGTTGCGTTTCCCATTTTCAATGCGATTGAAATATTTTGAGACTGGGAAAGTGTTATACTTTATACAGGAAGGAAACTGGAGGGACCTGGAGAAAACATATGAGAACAACCTTGGGCTGGAAACGAATTACCCGCAAAGATTTTGCGCAGAGGGTCGAAACTAGACCTCAGTTAAGCGAGGGAAGACTCTTGCGATTATACCCGTTCTATAACCATGTAATAATCGAAGATGACGTCAGGGGACGTATCTGGATAGTGATGTATAAACAACAGATTTTTTTATAGATGGAGGTGTGACGGTAGTAAAACAGGGTTGTGTGCATTCACAAATGTATTTGTATATTTATCAATGAACTAGCGTAAAAAAACAATCAGGGAAGCTGGTGTGGTATATATACGCAATAGGTTAATTACTGTGTCTTGGGCAATATACATGTGCTTATTGCCGGATAATCCGGCGCGTAGACATTGATGGGATTCTTGCAAAACGTTGGAAACTTGATTTAATCATGACAAATCGAATGGTCATTGTAGACCGCCGGGGTTCAAGTAATACAAAGTGGTCATTAGGCGATCCCCCCAGTTATTTTAAAGGTTATGCAATATATAAACTATTAGGCAATAGATAAAGGCAATAGAATTATTGCTTATAGAAAACTAGGATGGCTCAATAGAGTCATATAGCATGAAGGTATGGAAAACCTTGGGAAGGTGCAAGATCGTTCGACACAAGATACATTTTGAATTATTTCAATCGTCTTTGGCGTATGAGCAATGATGCATTGTTATTAAATATATAGTGCACTATGGAAATGGCCAAGTCACTCATTAAATGTTGCCTTTACCATGTAGTCTTTGATCCTTATTCAACAAAGGACGCTACAATAAATGTTGTACTTTGGTGTAGGTTTGTGGTGGTGTTGTTATGATTCTCCAACATTTGAATCTCTAGGATAACTTTAGCCCAGGAGGCTAAGAACTAAGAATCACGTTTCAGGGGTCCTGTCAGTCTTCAACATATTTAATCACTCAAACCTTTTGTACTGAGATGTGTTACAAATGTCTGTTAGCTCCCGGGTACTTCCATACAAATAAACAGAAACTACGTAGGAAAGACAACGAACGAAACTAGTTGAGGGCCAGCACGGTCTGGAGCCCTTTCACGGAAATTATGTTCAATGGACTGTATGTTTGCACTCAGATCATCAAGCATGCGAAGAGAATTACAAGACAGCACATGGTCACCAAAAACATTTTTCAGGTATTTCTGCAGGCGATTCTTTTTGTATTCTCTAACGCTTGGCTTGTTCTTAAAGGATAAGGTATGGCCAAGTTAACTTATTGACCTCCTGTTAAAAAGCCTTATATTGATCTCTTCGTCATCTACACTAATAGTGTAATGAATGTCATCGTCAGTATTATAAATGCAAGCTAGCGTATATAGTATGCATTGACAATTTTAATTTGTATTTTTATCTCCCGCTTATTTTTGTACTCGAGAATATTCCCAATACATACTTCAAAATATACATAAACAAAGTCTTCAAGACAGATCATACAGTATTAGGTTTTGTACTTGTCTTAGCAAGAAATTCATGGTTGGCAAAACATAATGTCATCTTTGGATTGGAGTTATCTACTCTTCTACCAAATATCACGAACATTGTTATTTGGGAATCGCAGCGAGGCGGGACGTCGCGGAATGTTTTTGTTGAGCTTGTCCCATATTAGGATTGAAACGTATACACACATATGATTGCATGTCAAAAGAACCAACCTGCAGGCAACCAGATCTTTTTGTGTGTTTTACGTCCCCAGAGAAAGTCGAATATTTCAACATATGATATTCCGCATGTGAAACAGACGTGAAGCCCCGTCAGCACTATCGTAAGGGAGCAAAAAAGTGAACCGAAAGTAGCATCTGTGCTTGTGACAAATAAGACGGAGATGGATGACGCTGTTTTCCCGCAGTTATCATGTTAAATCCAAGCGAAGGAGAGCATTAAATATCTTTCGGTGATTGAAGGGGACAATGAAGTTTCCTCCTGCGTAACTTAAACCAAACGTGATGTTAAATCGCACATCGTGGGATGAGATTGATGCATAACGTCACATACGCAACTTTTTCTCTGATTTTCGTAGTGATTAAGTGAAGGGATTTTCAATCCAAAGACACTACGAGATATGTCTATCAGAGGCTGCGCGAGCGTGAATGATCACAAAGTGTCTGTTTTACGTTAAACGTTTGAGGAATAGCATTGCTAGCCTGCTTTGCTTTCCCCAAATACACAAATGTAAAATGGCCCGCAGTCGTGATAAAAATAGCAAAACATTTGCGGCAAATGCACAATACAGAAATTGGTTGTCCACCCTTTACATCCACCCCAGATTCCTGCCCATGATGACGTCATCTAATACAAAATCGTTTTAACAAGCGAATAAGAAAACAATTACAGGAAATGATCGTTCGCCCTTTTGTGCGGTCATGTGAGTAAAGGTTTTTAACGTGCTTCTATTATAAAGGTGGGAAGATACACCAGACGTTGTTTACCATAAGCTACTTTACGCGAAAATCCTCTGATAATCGTAATAGCATTGAAAAAATAATGCCAAGTTGTGGGGATACTAATAAGATCTATTAAATCAAAATTCATTACAAACTGGAACAAACAAACCAAACCAAGATGTCAGTTTGCACACCCACAATTCTTTATAACCATCATACACTACAACGCTGAAAATGGTTAATATTTCAAACATAATTTATATGACACAAATTGTTTACAATTACCCACACTTTTATAGCTCGCTTTTAAAATCAATTTCAATCCATCATCTGGGAATACCAACACAGGCGGCGTACAATTATAATCTTCATCACGAGCACTTTCCATTCGCTCTGCCGCCGTTCATGTTGGTTGTCCGATTTTAGGTTAGAAACCTTGTATGTGCATGGCTGAAAAACATGCTGTCCAAAACTGTCTGTATATAGTTAAACCTAGTTATCGTGCACAGTTTATCGATGGTTTATCGATTCAAAAACCTGTCATATCGAAATTGAAAAAAAAACCCCACAATATTATAGTTTACAAAATCCCGGGATTCAAATGATAAACTAGTATAGTTTACGACCAGATTGTTTTAACTATATTTCTCGTTTTGATATAAAAGGGTTTTATTAGCGTGCTTATGTACAAGTAACTTTTTCAGTGAAATGTCTGAACACATTCATGCTTAAGAGGATGACCTATTTTTTGAGAGCACGTGTGGCGCAACGGATAAGCGCAGGACTCATGATCCTAAGTTCGTGAGTTCGAGCCCCGCTGAAGTCAACGTGTTTGTGTCCCTGGGCAAGATACTTAGTCTCAATTGCTTCGTTCACCCAAGCGAAATAAGGGGAGCTGTTATGGGGGATATTACAATCTAAGTGCTGATAGAGTTGTGCGCCTAGCCAGCAGCCACCTAGATGAAGCGAAATGATTGTGACGATTTCCTGATGGCAGCGGTAATAATAAATGGCAATCGCGCCTTGAGCACCCCGCAGGGTGGATATGTGCGCGTTGTAAATCGACATTATTGTTATTATTATATTATTTAATTATATAATGCTTTAATCTTTATTCAATGCTCTTGGCACCAAAACTCCGTCTGTAAAGTTTCGTGCCGATATTAATGTGCCAGGGATAAAAAATGTGATTTTGTATAAGCTCATTTTAGTATTGACTGAAAATATTGGTCAACCAAATGAAGCACATTTTTGCTCACATCATCTAAACCGAACATCGTTTAGCCTAAGATTTTTCATGATAAATGAGAAAAATAGTAGCTTTCTTCGGACACCAAAATTGTCCGGTATGACTCTGGGGTCCTAGGGACGAGGCTATTAGCGATCATTCAGGCCTGAATGCATACAGTTGTAGTTGGAGGTCAAAGATCTCGTTGCAATTGCAAATTGCAAGGTGTCAACCACTGACCTCTACACATGGATAGCGGGTCTGAGTCGCCGATTGAAACATCAGGAAGTTGGTTTTGACCTATACAATATGGCGGGAAACAATGCATACACCTTGACAAACAATAGAACATCTGTGTGGAATACGTGCACCCGCAGGTGTATGCATTGTTTCCGCCATATTGTATATAGGTCAAAAACCAACTTTCTGTTGTTTCACTCGGCGACCATTCAACTGTGCGGCAGCCCACTATCCATGTGCAGAGGTCAGTGGTGTCAACGAATACCGTTTTGGTTACAATTTCACATAATTTTTCACCGATATGTCCAATCGCTTGCGTACTTGACAGTATACGATCTGTGCAACAGGACATTTTGAAGGAAACCTATAAAATGAGAGCCATACCAGAGGAGATGCAAGCCTTCGCCGAAATGGAAAACATTTGGTGCTGGGATCATTCACCTATAGATATACCATTCGTAAATTTCAAGAGAAACTTCCGATATCTCCCTTCGCAGTTGGAAACATCAAATAAATTTATTTTTCCAAAACGGGCGGTCTCGTCACAATTTGAGAATTCTGCCAAAAGGGCCAGTTCTTATTTCGCATGATCACACGTTTGGTACAAAGCCGATTTGACTTTTTGACATTATATTCAGTTCTCACGGTTATGTTGACAATAATTACATGACCATATTGAAAACGTTGATGTTGATGCACACTATTAGGTGTTTGAATGTTTTTAGAACAATCACGCGGTCATACGTGTTTTGAATAATTACGACGGTAGAAATTGATCTTTTCAAATTTACCATAGAGCATGTTATCTCACAAAATTAGATTTACTGAAAGTGGAGACATGTTGTTTGTTGTTTTTCCCACCCGTGCAGGATCATATATATCATTTCTTTGCAAATGACTGGTGCACTCATATGAAAGTTTAACAGAGAACCCTTTTTGTCCTGTATTTCGCACACTAAGCACTGCTAAGGTTCTTAAAAAGTTCTATGAAGAACCTTCAAAATTTAATTTGGCCTGGGGATGGTCTTTTTTATGTGTTAACATATATTTTGAAAGGTTAAGCAACATGAAAGGCAGTGATAACCCTTTGGTTCTAAAATAAAGTTGTGACCCCTAAAAATCATTAATTCTTTTCTGTTCTACCAAGAACCTCGCCTCGGAAGGGTGCTTTACTAACATATCTTTAATGGTTCCTAGAGTTAAAATTTCTACAAAGAACCATTTTCTTTGTTACAGAACTCCCCACGAGGATTCGTTATAGGGTTCTTCATAGGAGCAAACAAGTTATGTATCCAAGTAAAATGGGCTTTGTAGAACATTAAACTCTAGTCTTCTTGAGAAGTTCTTCAGATCTTTTCAGAAAGACCTTCGACATACTGCCTAACAACTAATCATTTAATTGTTACTTTCCTTGCCCTTTAATTCGGGTGATTTTCTACTTTGGTGCTCTTCTCCATTTTGTGACTTATCGATGACCCATTCAGGGTATCCAAACTTGCTTGCGTGATCCGGAGATCTTCCATCTTGTCCTCTCTGGTTACTATGTGGGCATATTTTCGTCCAAAAGGGCCTACCACCCTGTTTATGAGGTAAAGGTGATGAGGACATAAATTGAAGTATTTGTTGTCAGTGTTGTTTGGTTTCCGATACCCAATTATGGTTTGTCCTCATTTCTTGCATTCAAATTCTGAGTAGGCCTATATTGAACGCCAATCATCTGCCCTCGAATCATCCTCGCATAAATGCATTCCCTGTGTGATCGACCTGGATTAGATTTTGTTAGATGTTTCGCTTCCCCTTTGTCATGATCTACATGTATATCGTCGACCTATCCGAAGTCTTGGCTTGCAACTAAGCGGGACAGTGACTAATGTCTGTCTTCCAATGTACGTTAATAAATACGGCGTATCGGACTGAGCGGACTTCCCATCGGAAAGCCTTTCTTCTGTTGGTAGATATTATCTTGGCAATTAAAATAGGTTGTGGTAAGGATAAAAGTCACCACGTGTAGGTCAAGATCATTGATCAAGAGGATCAGACTATACACGCTGCTCAAGATAAGCAGCATGGATAAGGAGCACAGGAGTCAGTACATAATAAAGATGAGGGGGCATATAAACTAGATAGGATCTACGATCGGGACACCTTTAAACGGCAAACAAGTATTTGATTATACGTCATCAAAACCAAATGCAAAGGGTCAAAGATAGAGTGAGAGAGAGATGAGAATATAATGAGTTATTACATGGCAAAACAGTCGGTCAAAGGTACTCTAATTTCGGGGGTTTAAAATAAAATATCCAAAAGGATTTTGATAAGATGAAAAAGCCTTTTTAGATTTGAATTAAAATCTTTTAAATTTGAATTTTCATTCTATATTAGTTAACTCTAATATAAAGTGTTTCACTCATCACAATCCTTTTGGGACTGATTTTAAATCTCGCGAAATAGGAGTGTACTACACGTGATATATCGAAAGATATACGAAACAAGTGTTTGGCCTGCAGTCTCGTGATTTCACCGTTTTCATTTTGGAACAGTTACTATTAAGTTTTTGACACTTGGTGTAAGTTATATCTCTGTATTGTGTTGCATTTAAGGTGCGGCTATGGCAATATACCCTGCAATACTCGCGAGGCAGGGCTCCTGTGGTGTACCCTGGGGTGAAACACGGTTTCTGGCGTTAAAAGAGAACAATCCTAGAGCTTATAATGAGCTTTGGTGAATCCCGTGTGGATCATTGGGTACAGACTTGGAAACCACCCGAAATACAGCCCGAGGACGATGAAATAGTAATAATAATAATAATGTATTTGTCTACCCATCAACATTTGTGAGAGTTTTGTGAGAGTCACCAAGAGTGTGAGTATCTTTTTATTGTAGAAGTACTAAAAGACGCTGTTGGGCAAATAACTAATTTTCCCCTGGAGATGGCCAACGCACGTAAGTTAAAAAAACCATGACGAATTCGAACCGACAACCTCAGTATACCATATTCAGCTAGCAAGCCAGCTTTGGTAGAGGAGTGATGGATTTAAAATTTTAGCGAAGGGAAAAAAAGGGCTATTTTTAATGGAAGCGAAGGAAGAATGCAAAATTTATCGCCGAAAAATGTAGTTGCATATGATTATATTCTCATCAATAATATTGGTTTTTAAATTTTTCCCAACTTTTCAGCATGATTATTTGATATTTAAACCACGTTAATTCAAATATTAAGTATTTTACCCAACAAATTTGCAGTGTAATACTTAGGTATAGCTTATAACTCTACCCACACGTACACTCTAAGTACAATTTAAAGGTGGGTTTAAAAATGCGGAATTACGTAAGCTATCTTAAGCAAAATGATATGAATCCTATTATAAATTTAAGAAATTCATCAATTACTTGAATAGCCTTGCAATTATGAATTATCATTACCTATATATAAAATGAAATAGTTCAAGCTTTCACTTTTCAGACCAAAATGTATCATCAAGAATTCCAAAACTTATCGTTAATATTATTAATGCATACAACGTTATTTTATATAGAATTCCAAAAAGAGCCGTAATTGCTTTCTATTATATATACGAGTATCCCAAAACCACTGAAAACTACAAGAAGAGGCAAATGCGTGCATATGCCATATGCTTATTCTCTTAAATATCAACATCTATATCTGCTCATACACTTCAATCCTTTCCTATTCATATCATAAATTAGGCCAGGTGAAGAGTTTGTTTTGTATCATTATTTTATTAACGTTCTTTTTTCTTTTTATTATTACAAATTGCATGCGGCGGCGTTTTTTTTATTACCAAACTACTCCATCGTATAAACAAGAAACGCGTTTATATCAATAGATTTGATTTTACTTTTTAATCCAGGCTTATTTAGCATAAAATTCAAATTCTTTTATCAGTATTTCCTTTTCCTGACTATTAACCCATTTTCAAACTCCGAACAGCTGCATGTGTGAAAACCGTGTGTTTACTGCTTTAATCGTGGCCTAGAATCACATAATGGACATGCGTTATTTCTATATTTGTAGGTCTTTGTCCGTGTGCGTTTCTTCGTTGATTGTTCACTTTGACATTACATCTCAGTTCAAATCTGCCAGTTTTGATATGGATAGCAATTGATTTCATGTACTTTTTATTGCTCTTTTTATAGCTCTTTTAACCTTTCTTTTTCAAAATAATTTTGGCCATACCTGTGTAGTCAAATTTATCAGCTACTTTCTAGAAAGACCCATCTGTTAATCGCAAGGCATGGCCAGAAAGGTTTAGTTTTGATTCTGCTTTGCTTTATTTTGTTGTTGGTGGTGGTATAGTGGTGGTGGTTTGTTTGTTTATTTGTTTATCTGTGCTAACTTGAGGTATACTTGTGTAACTCGGTTTCTTATGTATTGCTTTATTCCGCCAATGACTTGTGTGTCTAATTTTGCTTGTGTGTCTATTTTTAACAAAAAGTCACACAAATAGTCATGTGTTAACTTGTGTGTCTGCCTGTCTGTTCTTCCTCAGTATTAGACCCTTTTCTTGCTTCTGCATTAAATCTTTAGACACCTTTGCGGATTTACAGTTCTTTTCTCCTTTCTTCGTTTATATTCCTTTCTCAATTTTAAAGTCCTTTTTAGATTCACTGGATTTGTATTCCTCTAAGTTGTTTATACTCTTTGTTAGAATGTTTTACTTTTTTCTGGGTTTTACATCTTTGCTCTGGTTTACATTCCTTCCTTGTTTTCTCTTGATGGCAGGTAGACACCTTAAATATCTATCGTCATATACCTTTCTCATGTTCACACCTTTTTGGCCCAAATGGCCGTCTATAGTAAACGGGAATGGTCTTGTGATAAAATTAATTTAGCCACTGCTTGCAACTCAGATTATACGTCGTGCGCACATCAACACCCAAACACTTTCCAAATACCATGAATACTCCCCAGATTTCCCGCTCCTGTGCTCTTCTGCATTATTGATCACAATTGATGGACTGATTTTTTCTATTATTTTCTCCCAAATTCCAGCTGCCCGCAGGGCCGTTTTGCGCGTTATCATACGTTTGCGAGCAGATTTTATCTCGGCAATTCTCAATTGGGAGTACGATCGCCGCTATTCCGCTTCAATAGTCGATAAACTACGCCTTCGGGTCTTCATTTGTTGAACCGGTGTTATAAAGATAAAATTCCAATATTGTGAATATTTTCCGTAGCCTCGCTATACAAGCGTACTTACAATAAAGAAGTGCATTGCTCGCCTTTTCATCCTTGTTGGTTATAGGGAACATGACGTGCACAATGCCAACAGGCATTATTCTTAATCGTGTCATTTTTTTTCTGAAAGATTCTTTACATGTTATGATAATCATTCATTGTGAGAAAAAGTATTTGCTGGATTACCAAACAAAAAAACAAAAATTAATACCGTCGCTTCATCGTGTTACTATATGTGGGGTTATACAATAAAATACAATAGATAAAATTAAACATGCAGTTATAAATAGGTGACAGGACGCAAAAATAGTTGTCTCCCTTGGAACATCGAGCCTGCTGCGAGAAATCTATAGTACAAAATTGTGATTTGGGATGGATGGTATTCTTGTTTTCCAAGTTTTTTTTTTTTTTTTCTTTTAAGGGTGTCAATTACTTTTTTGACCAGAAAATGGCCTATACATGCGCTAAGTATTTTATGAATTGTGAAATTTAACACCCGAGATTTATCAAATAGTGCCGTTTTTGACAAATTTGATAGTTTTGCCATAATAATTTTAGGCTAACTTTAAAGGGTGCAACGAGGAGATTCTTAGGTATCCAATTTTCTATGTATGTAGTGATTTAATACAAAATAGACGCTCAAGACTCCCTGCCTTTTAGTTGGTTACAGAAATAACTTCCATGAAACAAAAGGCGATTTTGTATATGCTTATTATTTTCAATTGAACGTAGGCTGACGAATTTAGTCTTTGCTCCTCTACGAAATTAGAATTCACAAGTTTGTACCAAAGAAAACAGTTCTCGATTAATCCTTTCGATGGGAATATTTTGATATAAAGCTTTACACCAGTGCCAAAATCAGAATGTTCCACCTTTCTTAGGGACACCGTTATTATGAAATCTCTCGTTGACACCTTGAAAATGACATATACTTCTGAAATTGCGAGCTGCGTAAACTATGGATGATAACAGATTTAGTGATAATAATAATAGTCTAAAATGCCTGAGCCTACAGAGGGTGAAATCCCCATGTCTCCATAGCATACTGAGTTTTGCAAAGTATAGGATTTAAAAGGGAATGGTATAGTTTTCTTTTCACCTGTTCCCTATTGTGTTTTTTCAGAATCTATAGCTGCGAAAGTTGATATCGAATGTCTCAGCATATACCTAATTGCAAAATTGCAGGCTTTCAAAAAGGGCGTGTTCTTCTCAATGCTCAATTACATTATTTCAGAAGTCTAGTCTTCAAATGTTGAAATCCCCATGTCTTCGTAGCATATAGTCATGAGCCTTTAACAAGAATTTGTTTTATGTTCTATGCAGATGTTGGTTGCGGCGTATTTTGTCTAATTGTTTGAATCATAAGGTTGGGTCTGTACAGCCTAAACAATGCAGGTATTGCAAGCCACTGGTTTCGCTCTAACGAACCGTTGAAATTGCGGCCTCGTTAGAGAATCATGTTACAGTTTAAAAAATTGACAAAACTCGTGGTGAGGAAAACCAACCTTTCTTTTTAATAACGTAACGCCAATGGTCATCTCTATGCGGTGTGGTCACGCAATTGAGTAAGACAAAAATAATATGTTAAGTATTGAAGATCAATTGAGCATGATGTTAAACACGCCTTGAGTGGTCTTTAACGAGAAGCCGACCAGACACGGCGAATGCAACTGTTTGCACAAACTTTCACTTCGTTTTCTTTATTTGCTTTTCTGTGATGATAACTCAACACAACAAAAAATTAACACACGACAAAGCAACAATTTTCCATTCCACCAAAGTCTGGCGTTCCTGCATCTGAACAAAGTTTCCCGTGCGTTGAATGCGTCATCAATGGGTGGAAAGACCAAAGCTGTCAAACGCTGTTTAAAAGTTTTAAACAGCCGAGACTTTGCTTTAGTTTACTTGCTAATTTGTTCAAGATGTTAATATTTTAAACACGTTTGCTTGGAAGTTTCAAACAGTATTTTGTTAGAACTACAGCGGGCGGACTGGTATATTATAGGGTTATAAATCAGAATCCCATTCTAGAAGTTTGGGGAAGAAGGTTTGAAAATGTTTTTCTATAGTTTGAAGGGTGCTGAATCCGATTGGGCCCAATCTCTGGGAAATTTGGGGAACTTTGTAAAATAAGGGGGTAAAATTAGTACAGGGGTAAATTTGAAATCAAGTCAAATTGTGTTTAAATGTAAACCAATGTATTTGTCTCATAAGGATTAAAAAAAATATAGTTTGTATAGGTTCCGGCCTTTAGTTAAGCAGGTAGAGTCCTATTAAGGTTCAAGGTCATCCTGGGGGTAAACGTTACCCAGTGCTCCGATTTTGTTGAAACTGGTGTCAAATTGTTCGTCTTGCCTTATTTTACCATATTTGGCATTTGGTTTTGTAATTGGCAAAAATGTAACAAGGTTCTACATGGTCTATGGGGTCACCAAAATTTGACCTCAAATTGTATACAGAGTTGTCACCCAAAGAATTGAAATTACTTTTCTGCTTCAGTATGATCAGGGCAATAATTGACACCGGTTTCAACAAAATCTGAGCATTGGATTTTTTGCCCCAGAATGACCTTGAACCTTATCAGGGCTGTAGCCGTAACTAAAGGTCGGAACCTATTACAACCTATATACATTTTTAATCCTTATAATGAGACAAATATTTACATTGGTGTACATTTAAATACAATTTGACTTGATTTCAAATTTAACCCTGTACTAAATTTACCCCCTTATTTTACCAAATTCCCCACATTTCCCAGAGGTTGGACCCAAAAATTCGGATTCAGCACCCTTCAAACTATAGAAAAACATTTTCAAACCTTCTTGCCCAAACTTCTAGAATGGATTCTGGTTTGTAACCCTACTATATAGATCAAGGTGCTGCTCCCTGAGGTTCCCGGGTTCAATTCCCAGTTTGAGAAATTCTGTTGTCAATCCATACCCATCCTCAAAAGTTTCCTCGAGAACTTTTTTCTATAGGCCTATCTAAAATCGGACTTCTTCCCACAAATTTTCCCTGTTGTACTGCATTAGCAATACGGCGGGTTATGCCTGACGCAATGCCGAATGTTATCAATAAGCCTATTCAAAACAAACTTTAGAACGATGCATGAACTTACATTGAAAGTTAAATATAACCAAATGGTGTCATATACCCAGTCAAACTCGATATACTTCATGACCATCGTCGATCCTTACCCATAATAGCGATAACCATGAAGACGTTATGAGAATAACGGTAGAGATGATGAAGATCAAATTTGATTATAATTTGCTCTATAACCATAAGATAATCTACAAATGCAATCAAGAATCATCGGTCCTTAACAGAAATGTTTCAAAATAAAAGCACTATATATTACAGAAAGTTTGTAAATGCGGCTTAAAGTGACAGGAGGAGATTTTTTTGAGGATACAAATTTCTCTCAAATTTCACGGAATCGGTTGTAGACCACCTACCGAGAACGTTTCGAAGGCTTATTGAACAAACAAGTACAAAAGAAAACCGCAAACCTTGTTTTGAACTTACCTGCTATCTTAATCGTCCCCATAGAACACCGTGCTTTGACTTTCTGTCGTGCACGACAGAAAGTACTAAATCATCATCTTACTACATAAAGACAGCGTATTCGGCTTATTCATTTCAGGTGTGATCTAATACATTGGTAAGCATTCCAAATATGCAAAAAAACTGGGGTCTGACAAAAATTGGGGGTGCTTCTTTCTGGAAATCTCCTCATGTCTCTTTAAGGGCTAATTTGCACGGCCTTCTGCATCCTGTTTACACCATCTTCCCCGAATTATGGCATGGTTTCTGAGAATATTGCATACAAACTATAACAATCCACCGGACATGCAAGCTTGAAAAACATACCTTGAATTCATTACATTCATGATCATTTTTCTAAAGGTAAAGGCTGATTCCATGCTAGGCATACTAGTACTTATTTCCGTTCACTTTGAACAAATCATGGCTACATAAAAATGGTTGATTTTTTTGGGTGGATTAATCATGGTGTGTAAAAGCGCACGACACAGCCATACGTTATCTTCGGTAGACAGCAAGTGTATACTCGGTGTCTAAACCATATACAAAACACTATATTTGCTTTTTTGTTGGTTTTTTTCGACTTCTCACACATCTCACATGGTTTATTGTATCAATAAAACGAAGTTTTTTCCCTTCCGTAATTACAATATGGGACTTCTCCGTCATTTCTGTTATTCGTACTTTGTAAAATCTTATTTAACAATAATTTGGAGCACACTGTAACGGTCGGCCAGCGATACGCTTGATTTGCTTAATCACGTTGCGCGGTTTCTGCGTGATTTCAAGATCATTATTCGTTTGTTTCTCCATTGTTTTTGTTTAATTAGTCGTTTCGGAGTTGGCGACTGGAAACTAGTCGCTAGTAATATATAGCATATAAGTGTCAAAAGGATTCGCAGTGGGAAGAGGACAGCAAAATAGAGGGCCTCAACGACCGTGTTCCGTCAGTTATTTAATTTGTTTCAAAATCGGAAACAAACGGATATGAATTATTGGAATTTGAATATTGAAGCGGCTCAGTACCCGGTGCACAGACAAAATGATGGATCGAATCCAGCAGATCCAGCGTACATCCGCACTGCCCTCCATCTAGAACATGGTAAGTTTTTTTGCATTTTTTTGGGGGATTAAAGGTCCAAAAATTGTTTTTTAGCAAACTTCGAAGTTTGAAATTGTCGTAGTGGTGTTTTGCGTGAAATTGGGTCCCGGGATTATGACCAGCATTATCATGATGTCATGAGGCTCAAAAGAGACGATAATCAGTAGAAAAGGGTCAAATTTTAAAAAAAAACTGCAAATGAAAGGATTAAAAGTTATGAATTCAGAAAAGATTATTGCCTATAAGTGAGGGTGATATATACACAGATTAAAAAACGCACTGAGTTTGCAAGTTGGATATGCAAGTCCCGGCTTTTGTCCCAATATGAAGGCAATGAGGGTCATTAGAGCAATTTGCGCACACTCCCATGTCAGCCTTTGTCAAGTTGTTCATGCATTAAGAAATGAGAACAGTAAGCTGCCAACCTAACCAAAAGGGACATGGAACATACAATATACGGATACAGACATATATATATATATATATAACATCCACCAAGGAATCTGTTATCACAAAAACAATCAAACACACACAACCTCACACCTGCAGTGCGACCAAATGACGAGGATCCTCTGACAGGGTAAACTTCACGCAGATGGGAGTCGAATAATGTCAGGATTTATAGATTTCAAGACCTTTCACAAATTATCAAAGCACTTTTTACATTTAGTCGCTGCCACCATGCCACTGGAATATGTCAGCTGCCCTACAAATGCCCAAGTAACTCATATGGCGGTTGAATCAAATGGGGACTATATTCCTAACAGCTCCCCATTTTGCCCCTTGTTGGAAAAGAGGGCAGCTTGTTATGTGCCCTGCCCAAAGTGCAACCACATTGGCCTGCAGCGGGACTCGAACCTATGCCCTTTGGGTCACGCGTCGTCGTTGTATCCACTGGACAATGTGCCCAAATTTCAAGTGTCTTTGCGCCAGCGCACTTTATATTTACTCATTCATTGCAAAAAGGAACCAGAAGACGGAGTCGAAATACTTTGCTTGTTCCCTTCTGGAAAAGTTTAGCGGTAATGCGAATGACGTCACACGCAGTCATTCAATGGCACGAAGACAAAATAAAAATTCCTTTAAAAAGGAAAGGGCGAGTCAAGGGGAAATATCCATGTAAAAGGTATGGGAAGGGTAAGATGACATTTTGTGGGAGTTTTTGCAAGTTGACTTATGTGATTTTTTGGACACACTTAGCCGAGGCATATACGTGAACGTAAATATTTACCAAAGAGTGAATAGGGGCTTCATATCCCTCTTTTTCATATTTTTAAAGGGAAAAAATGCGACCAATCAAAATATAACACCTTATTTGGGAAAACAATCAACGCATTGACCACCCAGACTCACCAGCAGAACTGGAAGAAGCAATTCCTGATATTTTGCATGCCGACGGACCAGTGGTGGATTTAAGGAAGAGGGCCCTGTCAGCAGCTTAAGGTGGGGCCCTTTGGCGATCGCGGAGCGACGCAATGTCACACTTAGCGACTATGGGGGTTTCTGACGGCCCTAAGAGCAATATTTTAGGGGGGCCCTGTCAGCAGCTGCTGATACTGCTGACTCTTAAATCCGCCACTGCGACGGACGTAAAGCATATTACAGGATTCGGCACACGTACCAACGTGATCACTAACATTTTGTTTTAAATATTATAAAGCCCTTTTAAAAGGAAATCTTAGGAACTCTTCCCCAAAATGTAAAGCTCCCACTTTCAGCAACATTGTCACCCAATGACTTCATATTATTTTCTTAAATTTTACCTCTATCACCCAAATTTTTCAATTTTTTTTTCTCAAAAATGTTCACCCACGCCATTGCACTATTTCAATTCATATACAAACTTAGAAGAACATTCGTTATTTCGTATCATATTACCTGTCGTTTATGGAAGCACAAGTGTATCACTTTTCCTTATCCCTAGATCAGGAACAAGGGGCCATTACTCCAAATAACACTTAGTTAACTGGAGATAACAGCTGAACCCCAAATACGCGCCTTATCTAGGGTGAACAAAGCTGAACCCCAAATAACGCCCCTTATCTGAAGTTAACAAAGCTTATCGAGATAGCAGAGCTGAACACCAATAAAGACCTTAATCATGGGGTTAACAAAGCTATATCGGGGGGATACGGTCTCTTATCTCGAGATAGAGGCACCTTATCTCCAGACTAATGAAGCTGAACCCCAAATAACAACCTTATCTGGTGTTAACACTCCTTATCTAGGGTTAGCAAAGCTGAACCCTAAATAACGGTCCTTATCTTGAGTTAACAAATCTGAACCCCAAATAACGGCCCTTATCTAGGGTTAAGAAAGCTGAACCCCAAATAACGGTCCTTATATAGAGTTAACAAAGCTTATCTAGAGATAACAAAGCTGAACACAAAATAACGGTCCTTATCTTGAGTTAACACTCCTTATCTGGAGTTAGCAAAGCTGAACCCCAAATAACGGGCCCTATCTGGAGATAAAAAAGCGGAACCCCCCCCAAATAACGGTCGTTATTTGGGTTCAGCTTTGTAATCTTGAGTTAAACTGGCGTTATTTGGAGATAAGGGGCTTATCCCTCGATAAGGTTTCTTATCTAGAGATAAGCTTTGTAACCCCCAGATAAGGAACCGTTATTTGGGTTCAGCTTGATATCTAGATAAGGACCGATATTTTGGGGTCAGCTTTGTTAACTCTAGATAAGGACCGTTATTGGGGGGTTCAGCTTTGTTAACCCCAGATAAGACGCGTTATTGGGGTTCAGCTTTGTATCTTCAGTTAAGAAGCGTGATTCCAGTTGACGGAGTGTTATTTGGAGATAAGGCTTCCTGATCTAGGGATAAGGAAAAAGTGATTACACCTTGTGCTTCAATAGCCTTATCTCCAAATAACATCCGTTAACCGGAAGATAACGCTTCGTTAAGGGAGATAACAAAGCTGAACCCCAAATAACGCGCATTATCTAGGGTTAAACAAGCGGAACCCCAAATAACGCCCTTATCTTAAGTTAACAAAGTTATCTCGAGATAGCAGAGCTGAACCAAATAACGGCCCTTAATGGGGTAACAATGCTTATCTCGGGATAAGGTCTATTATCTCGAGATTAGGCACCCTTATCTCCAGATAAGAAGCTGAACCCCAAATACCGATCCTTATCTGGAGTTAACCCTCCTTATCTAGGTGAGCAAAGCTGAACCCTAAATAACGGTCATTATCTTGAGTTAACAAATCTGAACACCAAATAACGGCAAGATATCTAGGTGAGAAAGCTGAACCCACAAATACACGGTCATTATATGATGTCAAAGTATCTGAGATAACAAAGCTGAACCCAAATAACGGTCCTTATCTTGAGTTAACACTCCTTATCTGGAGTTAGCAAAGCTGAACCCCAAATAACGGGCCCTATCTGGAGATAACAAAGCTGAACCCCAAATAACGATCGTTATTTGGGGTTCAGCTTTGTTATCTTGAGTTAACTGAGCGTTATGATATAGATAATCAATGAGCTAGATGACGTTCGTTAAAATAACAAGCTTCAGCGCTTGATGACTTGGTTAACTTACCTCGAGCGGCTTTGCCGAGAGAGGTAAGTTAACCAAGTCATCAAGCGCGAAAGCTTGTTATTTTCACGAACGCCATCATAGCGAATTGATTATATATTATACACTTAGAGTATGATATAAAAAAAAAAAAAAAAAAAATTATCCCTAGATCAGGAAGCCTTATCTCCAAATAACACTTCGTTAACTGGAGATAACAAAGCTGAACCCCAAATAACGCGCCTTATCTAGGGTTAACAAAGCTGAACCCCAAATAACGCCCTTATCTTAAGTTAACAAAGCTTATCTCGAGATAGCAGAGCTGAACCCCAAATAACGACCCTTATATGGGGTTAACAAAGCTTATCTCGGGATAAGGTCTCTTATCTCGAGATAATGCACCCTTATCTCCAGATAAGAAAGCTGAACCCCAAATAACACACCTTATCTGGAGTTAACACTCCTTATAGGGTTAGCAAAGCTGAACCCTAAATAACTGTCCTTATCTTGAGTTAACAAATCTGAACCCCAAATAACGGCCCTTATCTAGGGTTAAGAAAGCTGAACACCAAATAACGGTCCTTATATAGAGTTAACAAAGCTTATCTAGAGATAACAAAGCTGAACCCAAATAACGGTCCTTATCTTGAGTTAACACTCCTTATCTGGAGTTAGCAAAGCTGAACCCCAAATAACGGTCCTTATCTAGAGTTAACAAAGCTGAACCCCAAATAACGATCGTTATTTGGGGTTCAGCTTTGTTATCTTGAGTTAACTGAGCGTTATTTGGAGATAAGGGGCCTTATCCCTAGATAGGGTTTCTTATCTAGAGATAAGCTTTGTTAACCCCAGATAAGGACCGTTATTTGGGGTTCAGCTTTGTTATCTAGAGATAAGGACCGTTATTTGGGGTTCAGCTTTGTTAACTCTAGATAAGGACCGTTATTTGGGGTTCAGCTTTCTTATCTCGAGATAAGCTTTGTTAACTTAAGATAAGGACCGTTATTTGGGGTTCAGCTTTGTTAACCCCAGATAAGACGCGTTATTTGGGGTTCAGCTTTGTAATCTCCAGTTAACGAAGCGTTATCTCCAGTTAACGGAGTGTTATTTGGAGATAAGGCTTCCTTATCTAGGGATAAGAAGAAAGTGATACACTTGTGCTTCCATAGTCGTTCCACCGTATTTACTCGTAAATATCACATTTTATTAAGAAGTGTGCAATTGTAATCTATCTATACTACTATATGAAATCAAAGGTCACACACACATAGGTAAAAGGTCACACACGGGGGGAAATGCACTAGTACTACTAATAAAAATAAGATCTGTCTGTCCTACTATGCGTTTGATGTTTGGCATGCAGGTAAAAAAACAACAGCATGAGGTTTATTATCAGGGTTTAGGGGTGACCCAAAAATCGAGTCACAAGTCATCTAGAGGTAAATTTGCGTAAAAATGCCGTACAACCACAAAATTTAGCCAAAAGGACCGCTAACCTGAGCAATGAACAAGTCTGAGGTCAAAGGTCACACACACATGACAAAGGTCGCTTTCAATTTGGCAAGAACACCAAGTAAACAAGAAAACTGGGTGACTACATAGTTACATCTATACTTAACTGCAGATCATTTTTGCAACCATAAAACAACTGCCTCACTGTAAATAATTGCAATAAGTAATGCACTTTTCAACCATGTCTAAATGTAATAGTAGAATATGTGTGTGATAGTATGTACGACAAGTTTGTATTTTCAGTCATGATAAATCAACATTACTACGCATTTTTAAATTTAAGAACCTAATTATTCAAGGTGGCATGGCTGATCATATCAAAATCCGGCCTTTCATGTTTCCTCTAGGCCTCCCTTACATAAAAGTAATTAAATCAATCCAACCGTTTAGATAGTGAAAGATTTTGAAAACGTTTTTTATTCATAACATCAAAATGAAAACATTCTTAAATGGGCATTTCGTGATCCACAGCATAGTCCCCTTGATTTACCTAAACGAAATAGGGATTTTTATATCATCTGAACCTTTGGCTCAAGTATTACAAAATAAAGCAATATATCAGCTTACATACCATTTACATGGATATTTCCTCTTGACCCGCCCTTTCCTTTTTAAAGGAAATTTTATTTATTATTGATATCGCCCACGACTTACTGCATGTGGTACCAAACGTTTAAGCATCCGTTGATGCGTCAATGCACTCATAACGATTTAAAGACACTGTTAACCAGCAAATGCACTGTAAAATTTCTCAGGAACCTTCGCTAATATTGCCCTGTATGTCTACTCTTTTGAACATCAATATCTTTTTGTAAATACGTTCAGGTTCTCGCTGGGCCTAACTTATTGAGTACATATCCATATGCCGTAAAATTGCACAACATTTCATAAACTATCACACGTGTAGATTTTAGAGGATATAAACGGCACGAATATTTTCTTCAACACTGCTATTTGAAAAAGTAGGTCAAAAACCCAGCGAATAGAGGCGGGTAGGCCAGCAGGCCTACCCGCGCCCAAAAAACCGGCCAAACACTTCGGCAACAAATATTAATACCACTAGAATTTCGCGGTTCTCGCTTTCTAGGTTTCAGGTTTTGCGGGTTAGTTGGGGGACTGGATTGGGGGGGGGGGATGATAAATTGGGTTGGCCGTGGGTTCATGTTGGCGTGGTGTGATGTTCTGTTCAGAACCTTATCGGTCGCTATGAGCCATTTGTTACGAGGTGGCTGGAATTGGAATGAAGAGACGTTTTCCTTGCACAGTGTTAGATTGTTGAATTGTGGCAAAATATGAATTGAATTCCCGTGGCTGATATTCAGGGCGACTTGCAAGTTTTTTAGGGGTTGACTGTTGACTGGAATAAGCTGGATTGCATCTATTATCTATATTCAATCATTACATCACTCAGTAGTAGAGTTTGTTGTTCTAGGTTGAAAAATTGTGCTTGGCACAGGAACAAGACAACTAAGTGTTGCCGGAAGAACGACGGGTGGCCAAGTAAAAGAAGTTCGTGTGGTAGATAGCGGAGGTAGTGGGTGCTTCAGGCGACCTCCGGAAAATCTCAGTGACTAAGTGAACCAGTAAAGCTGGTAGGGGTGTTCCAGGTGCAGATGACACTTAGAAAAAAATATGTGCAGTAAGAGAATTCTACCATGTACAGTGGGCTGGTTGATAGCGTTGGTGGTAAGCCCCCCTAGTTTGCTTGGTCTGATATATACACACATGCAAAGTTGGTAAGGTGCCACGGAATGGAGTCCAGAATGAGCGTGTAGAGTTGTCTTGACAATGTTGGAATATGACGCAGGGGTTACAATAATGCAATTCATTCGCCGTGAACAATTCCTTCGCTTTTTGTTATTTATTATATTCTTTGTTTATTTTGCATTGTAATGTATAAGTATTATTGTATCATAGGTGTATTTTGTTTTAATTATGTAATTGTATATGTGATTCATTGTCTTATTTATTATTTAGTTTTTATTTACCTATTTAGTCATCTTTAATTTGTTTATTTCAATTTTTTATTGTAACGATTTATTATTAAGTAAGTAGTGTTGATGTTATTTCTATTATATTTTCATTTCGATTTTTAGTTATAAGGTATAGGGTATTTGATTCAAAATTTTTGGTTTTTAATTTATTTGTGTTAGTGCTTGTTTATTTGCTTATTTAGTCATCTGTATTTGTTTAGGGTTAATTATTTAAGTTTTTTTCATTTAACGATTTATATATTAATATTGTTGTTATACGGCTTTGATTTTATTAATTGAAAAATAATTTTTATTATCCTCCGTTTATTTTTACTTTCTTACCCCATTGTTTGGCTTTTTATTTTTTATTTTTTGTCGTTTTCTTTATCATTTATGTTGTACGATTTTAAAATTTATTGGTTCCATTATTTTATCATTTTCTATTCTAATTCCTTTCAGGAGGAAGGCGGATAAATATCTGTATTATGTATTATTTCTTTTTTTTATTGTAATCAATCTTTTTTAATGTTTTAAAAAAAAAAAAAAAAAAAAAAATTTTATTGGTTTTATTTTTTAAATTATTTGTTATTATTTCTCATCTATTTATTTTATTTTCGTTTTATTTTTTATTTCTAATGGGTATGAATTTGTTCTTTATTCATTCCATGTTATTTTATTAATTTTTATTGTGTTATTTCTTTGTTAGGCTTAGGCCTATATGTAGGACTTTTGTGAGGTTCATGTGCGAAAAAAACCTCTGTTTACAACCAAACATTAAAAATTTCTAAAAATACAAATTAAAGAAATAAACACCCCCCCAAAAAAAATCAGCCGAAAAGTGGGATACGAACCCAGACCAGCGGGTCCTATCTTAACGAATCATATCAATTGACATTCTGCAGAGCCATCGAGGTTAAGCCAAACCAAAGAAGCTGGCCAAACATTTCAGGCGCCACTAGCTGTGTAACGTTTCGATAGTGTTACCGCAACGCATTCTGGGTATGTTTCAATGTAACCACGATACTCCGGGGTATGACTACTAGGCCAGTCAAAATAGAAGAATGCTGCTAACCCAACACTAATTGCAACAGAATCATCAACAGAATGTATGAGGAATACCTTTAAAAACAACATATCCAAGTCTACTAAAATCTCAAAGGAGTGGAACCCCAAATATTTTTAAGGGGGTAGGTATACAGGGGTCAAAATATGTGAAAAGTATCAAAACAGCGTCGAAAAGTATGCCAAAGTTTTCGTTACATTTCCGGATAAAAAAAAGGTATAGTTTGCCATATCTGCAGGTTTGTAGTTCATAGTTGTATAAGTCAAAATAGGTTCAGGTCACAATGGGGGAAATTTCAGATATATCTATTCGTTATAAAAATGGCGTTGGTCCAAATTGTTCGTATAATGGTCTACAGACCCCTGAAAAATAACTGGTTTGCCATCTATATATTCGTTGGATAATTGGAACGCAAAAAAGGTGACTGATGGGGGCTACGGGTCGATGGGAGGACTGTCATAGCTCTGAATTCTTATATAAAAGTTCAACAAGACTCATTTACATTTACGTATATAGGGGGACAATTTAACAGTTTACGACCAGTCCGACCAAAAGCGGACCATTCTATGAATTTTACCCCAGGATGACTTGGAACGGTTATGAGCCCTATTTGTACTAAAAAATATAACGCATAGAATAGGGCAAACTATAGCCTTTTAAACCTTAGGAGTAGCCCAATATAAATTGGTACGCATTTAATCAATTCGAACAATTCTAATTTTTACCCCTGTACAAACGGTTGCCCCCTTATTTCTACATGTCCACTACGGTTATTTTGGTGAGACTTTTAATATATTTTTTTTGTTGGCTATTCAGGTATATTAACACCAAAATTGTTTTGTTGCATTTGTGTTGGGTCATCATAACTAATTATTGACTATACTGCAGACTGCAGTAGATAGAAATGAGGTTTGACGAGATACAGTATTTATATCTACAAAAATATTTCAGCGAAAAATAAAAAACCCACGAACATAGATCGATCATCTACAAAAATATTTCAGCCTAAAAAACCGGAACATACTATCTATCATCTACAAAAATATTTCAGCTAAAAAACACGAACATAGGCCTAATGATCATTGGGGGAAAATTACTACGGCCGATTTTCAGAGAAAGAGGGATTGCGAGATACAGTATTTATCATCTACAAAAATATTTCAGCTAAAAAACACGAACATACTATCTATCATCTACAAAAATATTTCAGCTAAAAAACACGAACATAGGCCTAATGATCATTGGGGGGAAATTACTACGGCCGATTTTCAGAGAAAGAGGGATTGCGAGATACAGTATTTATCATCTACAAAATATTTCAGCTAAATAACACGAATATACTATCTATCATCTACAAAAATATTTCAGCTAAAAAAACATGAACATAGGCCTATAATGATCATTGGGAGAAAATTACACAAAATTATATTCGTCCTTCGAGATTCGTCCTTCGGGCACTGCAACAATGATATCATTGGTTAATTTCGTCAAAAAGCTCTTCCAGGTAACCCCCACTATTTAGCTTGACACGTCATAGCCCGGGATACGACCACAACCTATGGAGTGTCTAGTCAGAGCAACCTTGGACTGCCCGCTATTACCACAAGGGAACTTACCCAACTACCCTACGTTACAAATCGCCCGAGGGGAATCAACCATCACTAATTTCCTTTTTTGGCAGCAATATTTATTTTCACTACACATTTACGCGATTTTAAACAAAATCCGCTCTCTAGAAAGCGCAATTTTCCGATACATCTTTAAAGCAGTGATAGCTGATCTCGTACATACTTCAAAATCCAGTAAACAAACCCAAACTTTCCATTTAAATAAAAACAAACAAATTTTACAAAAAACACCTTTTTTTACCTAAAAAAACTTTAAGCTAAAGAATTACACCGCCAATTTCTAGGGGGTCAAACACCAGCATGACAGTAATTTGCACGTACCATTTTCATCGGCCGAGATTGTCCGACATTTACGGAGATCCGCGAACAAAAAACAGTCCCAAAATGGCCCGAGTAAAAGTAATATACTGTCGCTACGCGACCGATAAAAATGCGACACAAACTAGGGCTATCAGTGTAACGCAAATTGTTATTCAGTGACCCACAGAAAGTGTCACAGATAATTTAGTGAGGATGATATCAAGATGTCATAATAATTAAGTACACATTCCCGACAAGAGGACACAAATAATTCAATGATAGATTGTTAATAAGGGTGTTATAAATATTATAAGACAACCAGTGATTAGTAGGAACAATTCAGTAAAAAAAGGACTGATAAGTGGCACCAACGAAAGAAAATGAGAAAGTGCAGTTAATGATTATGGTAATGGGAACGATGCAATATAGGGCACCAGGAAAGTGGTAGAAATATTTCAGGGGAAAAACGGACAAATTATGGGAACGAACAGCAAGATACCATAATAAGCAGAATAAGGTGACACAATAAACACATACACAACACACAAGCAACAACATGTTGGGCAACAAGGTGCAAAGTGTATTAACAGCCAACCTGACATATACATGCATCAAATAACGCAACATCGTCCACTGCTTTGAATGGTATGTTGCTGACGAAACCAATCAAGATCAGACAAGCGCCTGGGTGAAATGAATGACAAGCCTCGACACTATAAATAAATCATAAAGATATCAAGAGAAACTATAAAAGAAAACAACGATTTAATTAGAAAAGAGATATTTGCAGAAATGCGCACTGGAAGGCTACTGGAAATCCTGCGCAAGAAAATCTATGAAGACGGGAAGTGTAAATCACAAATACTTAAGCTCGACTGGGAACGTGGGAAAAGGACAAGATAAAACGACCGTTAGCGTATGTAGGTGTTAATAAAGTCGTCAAGCTTGACTTGCACTAAACACATGCACAACAAAATAAAAAAAAAAGAAAGGAACTTCCCAACTGTACTTGACTGGAACGACCCCGGCAAGATTGACAGTACTTTTTAGCCTCATTATCGCAGTTAGTATTGTTATACACAGATTCACTGCGCCCATCACTTGTTAAAAATTGGCAGAGATAATGACGTGGAAAGTGCAAAATATGTTATAATTAGACACCCAAAGGTGTAAGCTTTGATACGTTTATACTGTTTGCCAAATAAAACCTGCGTGAAAGGACACAACAAAACACAATAAAAAGAATGTACAGACTTCCATGTTTATCGTGTTTGCATTTATTGCACTTTGAAGGATATTCAATCATAAACTTTTACAGATCAAAAAGAGCATCGATCAAAATGAGGATACATAAATTGTGCTGCAAACTGTTTACAAATATACAACTTTCAGAAAAAAATCCTATTTAAAGACAATTCTGCTTAAAATGTGAGCATATCTATGTCAATTACAGCTTAATTAAATTTCCGAGACTTTCCGCTACATCTGACTTTTGGATTCCAGTCACCGACAAAATACTCGTATTCAACGGTATTTGTATGTGTTAACATGTCAGTGAATACATGTCGTTTGTTATCCTCAAATCAACACAACAATTCGCCACTTGCTTTCCTGACCTGACCATTTTATTTAGCAGCGGTATATTGTCATTTAGGTCAGAAAAATGCCTTTAGCGACCGATATTGGCATCGTAACGTATCCCTCGGTCTGGCGCGTGGACCGTTACGACCCACGCGCTGTCTTTGTTATTTGTAATGAATAAAAGAAATTGGCGAAGAAAACTGGGCTATTCTCACGATAATTTTTGTGTGTTTTTTGTGTTATTGCTATAGATGGGTATAATGATTACCGAGATGACACAAAGCCACGTGCAGCTGTAGGTATTGTGACCAATTATACGCTTCTTCTTCTTCTTCTTTCATATGTATTTCATAAGAAATCACGGCTATTGGATATAAGTTGAGTTTGGCATCCGGTGTGCTTATGTTGCCGCATTTTTAAACTAAACATTTGCAGTCATACAGTTAGACGTAAGGCGGCGAACAAATGATTGTCGCCCCATCTTGTAATATATTTTCCACAATATGTATCAAAACAACACTCTTCAAGGTTTGTTCGCATCGAGTATTATTCTCATACGTCGCGCAACAAATTTTCAAGTTGCTTTAGTAACATTACTCTGTTGTTAGTTGCCTGTTACTTAACATTGTTGCTAATGGCCCTCGAATGGAACCCTGAGGTACTCATTTACATAAACTGTAGTTTTATTTGGCAATATGAATGTTTTTAAAATAAAGTCGGAAAATCGTATATTTATAGTGCTCTCCCGCACTGGATGAATTTGATTAAAATATATTCTTCTTATATTCTTACTAGATTGCTTAACAATTTTAAACAGTTAAACTTACTGCAAATTTTCTTTTTCTATTAATAGTTTGTCCTTAAAAATTCAGTTTTAAAGAAAGTGAGAATGGCTTTTCGTAAACATATCTCTTGTGCTTGTCCACTTCTTTTCATTTAACTCGGCAGCATATTTTGGCCTGTCACGCTGTCATACTTTACAATGCTGCCGAAAGCGACGTGGAAAGATGATAGCCAGAGGTCCGAGTTCTACCTTTAAATGACCCTTCTCGAAGTTCTCAAGGGCTTAACATCACGATCAGATGCACACCCTGACTATTAAACCCTGTAATTGCCTACGTACGTGAAGCCCATACACTATTTATTCAGCTGTATAGTTTGGCATGCACGTCGTGTCGCAACAGCGTCTCCAACTTGTCTGATACCTAAAGTATAGACAAAATCTGAAAAATATGACACGAGTGGGCAATAGGAATGCGCCGTCTTTGCAATTAAAGTGGCGAGGGTGAAGTTGAAGGTTGCTGACATAATTGCCAGAGGGTCTTGACCTAAATAGAGAAACTTTAAGACCCTGGATATATAAATCAACGACCCTGGTTGTATTAATCTCGAATTTTCGTTATCATGGTTATGGACATGGTAAGTACTTGGCGGACAGTCGTCTTGCCTGCAAGGGATTTCTACCTTTGGCAAAGATCTAAGGTAACTCACCGGTAGCAATGCTCAGTCCCAAGAGATGATACCAATGGACAGTAACGTGACAAAATGTTGACGAATCACAGCAGAGCTCAGAGCTTCGATTGTCTTGAAAGGCTCTGGGGGACACGTTCCTTTGCCTCTCAATTACGAAAACTCTGCCAGGAAGATTTAATATTGGAAGCTGAAACGGCCATAATTCGATGTGAAAAAAGTCCATCAATCATGTTGCGTATCCTTAGCACTGCAGTGATGTAAAAATTTAAAAATAACATGAAAATAAATATATGAAGAGAAGCAATCGTTCACTGGAGTTAAATTCTCCCACCAAACTTCTATTGGACTTGGCCGTAACAGTTCTAACCCCAATCTCATTTGAAAACATTGATTAAAGGGGTATTTGACCCTCGCCACTTGCCCCATCAAACTATAAGATTTTCATTAGAAACTTAACCTGGCTTGTATTTTTCTCATCACATTGTAAAATATTTTTGGCTGACGTCTTTCCCAATACGGTTAACAGAAATTCTTTTGAAAATAATATATATTGGCTATATTGAATATACGAAATTAACGCCTTTCCACCCTGGTAAATTCTATATAGGTTATAATACACAAGTCTGAATCTCTGTGAAGTGTTTGAAGCAACGACTAATTCAGAAGACATAATGGCACAGGATGAAAAAGACAAAACCTCCTTAAAACTGAGTTACACTAATGGCGTTTGGGAAGCCATCTAAAAAAAGCAAATGACTTGAGATGAGGTTTGTTTAGAATCATTTGAATGTATATTTCATTTGAATTCCAAATATGGTCATTAAAATGCAAATTTCGAAATTTTTGAGAAAAATAAAATAAAATGATCTCTATTACAACCAGAGTGGAACCCAACGGGTTAACACCAGATGGGTTAACACTGACATTAGAAGGGCAGGGTATGTCAGATTCAAATGAAAACGGATTCAAGGTATATAATGGCAACGAGCTTTCCTGTGAAACATAGAAAGGCACATGTTGTAATCGGATGGGGGAACCTTCATAAACGTTTACCAAAAGACGCCTCGTCGTGACGACATACGACCACGTTGTTTCTTGTTATGCTTTATGAAATACAATGGGTATTTTTTGTCCTTTTCGTCATCGTGACGCGTTAAGTATTTTAGCGAGAAACGCACACAGCAAAACAAATGTCATGATTAGTATCCTATCATGTCTGTTTTAAGGAAGTCAGCAATTTACGGGAAAATGCGATTTGAATAGATAAAACATGGCAGCATATATAATGTGTTATAATAAGCAAGTTTTCCTTGACTTATTTTCCTACATTAGTTACATTGTTTTTAATACTTTCTAGACCCTCAATGGCGCAATGGTTCGTTTCAGGGATTTGTTTCAATTCCCTATTTTTGTCGTCCATTAGTTTTATAAAAAAGGAAAATTTATTTATCTATATCATGAAAAGCAAGTAACTGAAAAATGTCACTGTACACACAAAAATAAATCAAGTTAACCCACCCACTAATGGAAATCAGGGTGTCTGAATATGGAATAGCAAAAAGCGCTCAAAAACCAACCGAGATGTTATCGATTATCAATTGCAATTTTTCCCGCGAGGAAAGTCCATGACGTGGTGATCATCAGCGGTCCATCCAAGCGCGATGGAGCTTTGATATGGTTTGTCTCGCGTCTGATCTGTGATATCAACATGTGATAACATATTAACAGAACATGTCTTTATTAAATCGTCCAATTAAACTAAGTAAGTGGAATTTTACCGGTTGTATGCCTAATAATGTCCAAAAGGGTCATTCATACACTCTAAATTAAATAGACGCCTCAAGTGGTGTTCAGGTTTTTAACACCAAAAGTGCTCTAAAATCATTTTTGTTTGCATTGGATAATGCTGGTAATAATTATGTATAAATATTTCCACTGCCCAAAAGTGCCCCCTGCAAATCCGTTCTGAAATCGATGTGATATCTAAACTCAGTGCAAATATATTTGATAAGTAAAGAGTAGAACTCGCAGATGCAAGTCATATGTAAATGTAGATGCAAGTCATATTTTTCCACCGCCAAAAATCCAGTGGAAAAGTAAAGTAAGTAAAGAGTAGAATCGCAGATGCAAGTCATATGTAAATGTAGATGTAAGTCATATTTTCCACTGCCAAAAAATGCCCCCTGCAAATCCGTTCTGAAATCAACATGAGAATATCGAAACTCAATGCAAATGTATTTAATAAGTAAGCAGTAGAACTCGCAGATGCAAGTCATATGTGTAAAATGCAGATGCAAGTCATGTCAGTTGTAAAAAAAAATGAACTCGCAGATGTAAGTCATGCATGGATTAGGCGTATCTGCGATGGCTTATAAATATGTTCAGAAATAATCTTTGGATGTAGTCTGCTGTTGAAGTTTAGGCGGTAACCAGCTGTAGCAGCTTGTAACTAACGTAAAGCTATAGCAGTCGACTATTTGCTTTAATCTTAACCGGGCTATGGCATAAAGGGCAGCAGCCGATGTAAAGATATCGCCATTTGTTTCCTCAAAATATGACTTTAATTTGTACAAGGGATTATTACGATAGGGAATGATTGCAATATAAGTATACCTAGCGCCAGCGCTTGTTATTACACTTTCATACCAGACAGTTCGCTATGTCATCAGAATATCTGGTATCGCTGACTGTAACAACTTCAGTTGTTGATATGTGATGTTCGCTTCCATGGGCTATTTGTTTGCAGTGTTAAAAATAAACCTGAGATTTTAGTTTTACTTAAGTGTACATTCATGTAGTTTACTGACGAGTGTATTTAATGGTGTGTTGCAAATTGTGAACACCGGACCTTCCCTGTGTGTCAGGGGAATATAGTTCACGTGGCTCAAATTTTGTGGTGAAACTCCCAATTTTCGCGCAGTACGCGTGCATTTTAAACAGAAATAGGCCTATGTTTGAGTCCATAATGCTACGGACCCACTCTTTTCAGTTGGTCCCGAAGTCAATGCTTGGTAGACGAGCGGGATGGCTTTACACCCCCCCCCCGGAAATTCCGCTTGTTTCGCCACTGCTTGGTGTTATTATCTACACTGTTTTAGATATACTTCGGAGTTAACATTCCACAGGATCTACAGCAGGGAGTGCCCTTCAAAGCACACATATCCTTTTTGATGTACTCTGAAGTCACGTCACATTTATCCATTTTTATTTATAGGAACATATTAGCAGCCTCTACCTATAGGCCTACGCGTTGTCTAGTTAGTCACCGAGCCGTATTTACTATGTAGTAGTTCTCGTGCCCAGGACACCGCTTGCGCAGAAAATACATTGAACAATAGATCTCAGGGTCTATGATTAAACATGCAGCATTTTGATGTCATCTAGACACATACTAGACGACGATAACTTGACGTCTTGTTCGGACGATCAATATGGACATTTTCGTTTCGAAAATGTTATAAATTCTGGTATTTTCGTCTTATTCATCGGTTCGCCCGAGGGGAAAACAAACATTTTACCTAGCTATCATCTCTCTTGTTGACTGCATGAGGTTGTCTAGCAATGAACTGACGTTCTCCCTACGGTAGATAGCGTGTTGACAATGTAAGTATGCTATCTACAACAGATATCATACGAGCGATGGAAATAATGGCATGCTATCTACGGTAGATAGCATGCTGACAATGGAAGTACTAATGTGCCATCTACGGTGTATAGCATGCTAGTATTGGAAGTATTGACATGTTATCTGAGAGATACAGTATGCTAGAAATGGAAGTATTGACATATTATCTACGGTATACAGCATGCTAGCAATGGAAGTACTAACATGTCATGTACGGTATATAGCATGCTAGTGGGTATGTCTGTTGTCTGCGGTAGTGATACTAGCAAGGGAAGTTTCTACACTAGATATCATGCTAGCAATGGAAACAGCTGACATGCTATCTACTGTAGATAGCATATCGGTACTTCCATTGCGACTATGCTATCTACGGTAGATAGCGTTCTAGGAATGGAAGTACTATTACGCCATCTACAGTATATAGCATGCTATAAATAAAAGTACTAATATGTCTGCTATCTTCGGTAGATATAATAGCAAAGGAAGTATGGCATGCTACCCACAGTTGCTAGCATTCTATCAATTAAGGTACTGACATGTTTTCTACGGTAGATAGCATGTTAGCAATGGAAGTACTTATGCTCCATATGGTGTATAGCATGCTAACAGTGGAAGTATTGCATTGCTACCTGAGCGATATAGCGTGCTAGCAATGGAAGTATTGACACAAGCGTTATCTACGGTATACAGCATGCTAGCAATGGAGGTATTGAGGTATTGACACTTTACCTACGGTAGATAACATGCTAGTAATGGAAGTACTGGCATGCTATCTATAGCAGAAAGCCTGCATGCTAGCAATGAGTAATGATATGTTATCTATGACCAATGGAAGTATGAGCAAAGGAAGTGACATTCTATCCACGGTGGATAGCATTTTAGCATTGAAAGTACTGGCATGCTGTCTATGGTAGAGAGCATGCCGCAATAGAAGTATTGAAAGAAGTATTGGTAAATAGCCCAAATGGGAGTACTATCTATGGTAGTTAGCATGCTAGCAATTGTAGTACTAATGTACCATATAGCATGCTAGCAATGGAAGTGTTGACATGCCATCTACGGTAGATAGCATGCTAACAGTAGAACTAATGACATGTTATCTACGGTAGATAATATACTAGTATTGATTTACTAATCTGTCATCTATAGTATATAGCACGCTAGCAATGGAATTACTCACATGTTATCTACGGTAGATCGCATGCTAGCACTGGAAACGCTAATGTTCCATCTATGGGATATAGCATGCTAGCAATGGAAACATTGACATGTTACCTACGGTAGATATATAGCATGCTTGCAACGGAAGTACTGACATGTCATCTACGGTAGATAGCATGCTAAAATGGAATTAATGACATGTTATTTACGGTAGATAGCATGCTAGTTTTGGAAGTACTAATGCGCCATCGATGGTGAGTAGCATTCTAGCAATGGAAGTACTGACATGCTCTTTACGGTAGATAGTATGCTAGCAATTGATGTACTGATGTGTCATCTATGTACGGTATATAGCATGCTAGCAATGGAAGTATTGACATGTTATCTAAGGGATACGGTATGCTAGCAATGGAAGTATTGATATGTTATCTATGAGATACAGTGTGCTAGCAATGGAACTATTGACATGCTAATGGTGCTAACTACGCTATACAGCATGCTAGCAATGGAAGTACTAATATGCCATCTACGATATATAGCATACTAGCAGTGGAAGTGCTAATGAGCCATATGTGGTAAGCATGCTAGCAATGGAGATATTGACATGTTACCTACGGTAGATGTATAGCATACTAGCAATGGAAGTACTGACATGCCATCTTCGGTAGATCTGCTATCTACGGTAAATATACTAGCAAAGGAAGTATGACATGCTATCAATGGTGGATAGCATTTTAGCACTGAAAGTACTGACATGCTTTCTATGGTAGATAGCATGCTAGTAATGGAAATACTGGGTATGATGTTATATATTCTATGGTAGATATACTAGCAAAGGAAACAGGAAATTCACGGCGGATAGCATTCTAACAAAGCAACTACTCACATGCTTTCTACGGTAGATAGCATGCTGACAATGGAGTATTCAAGGGGGATGGCCTATTTAAGGATTGAATTTTTCATCTTGATAATTGGCCTTCACCCAAAAACCCCACCTGTAAAGTTTCGCGCCGATATTTCAATGCTTTTCATGTGAGAGCAAACGTGATTTCGTAGCCCATAGAGTAACTGTTTAAAATTAATAGTGGTCACCAAATTGGGGTACATTTTTGCTCATTACTTCCAACCAAACATCCTTTGGCCCTAAGATTCACAGGGTAATGAGAAAATAGTATCTTTCTTCCGATACCAAAATAATGACCACCTTCCGGAAATCTGGGGCTTCTGGGAATGAGGCGAATTAGCGATCGGCCATGGACTTTTAATGTTCATCTACGGTATATAGGCATGCTATCAGTGGCAGTATTAATGTTCCATCTACGGTATATAGCATGCTAGCAGTGCAGTACTAACATGCCATCTGCGGTATATAGCATGCTAAATGCATTTAATTTACTATTTGTTAATATGTCTGCTATCTATGATAGATAGCGTGCTAGCAATGGAAGTACTACTGTCCATTCAATTAGCTTAGACCCTCGGTTTTTAATTAATATTAGAGAAGGTATTAGTGTCGGGAGAAAATCGTGAAAGAAAGTTGGTATTCATCTAATTACCCAACAAGATTTTGAAGGTGCGTGCTGAAAAGTATTTCTTCACACCCAATTCTATTCAATTTCTGCGATTTTTGGCCATCAATCGGCAAGGAATCGGAACCAGTCGAATATTTGTAATGAGCATAAACTTTTTCAGGAATGTTCCATTTATAAGATAGGTGTGTAAAACGTTGCATCGCTATTTGACAGTAGAAAATATTGATCGATATCATCAACAATGCTTACAATGTATAAATAGCGTATATTTTATTCCCGGGATTTTGAATGTAGTCAATCATTGCCCTGATCAACTTTTGTGTTATTCATGGTGTGTTTGTAGTGACATCAATGTTTACTCACGCAACTTAGCACCTGGTCTACTGAAGTGATCAAGGTGCGAAGGACATCAAATACAGCTATAGCACGCTACGTATCAAAATCATGGCGAGTTTTTCCCGCGCATGTCGAGTTTCACGCTCTGTGTATCGAGTTTTCCTCGCCATATGTCGAGTGTGCAGCGTTATATGTCGAGTTTACAGCGCTATCTGTCCAGTTTGCCCTCTATACATCGAGTTTGTGCTCTCTATATGGTGAGTTTGACATAAATCATGTCCCGTTTTACGCTTCACGTATCAAATCATGGCGAGTTTTTCCCGCGCATGTCGAGTTTCACGCGATGTGTATCGAGTTTTCCCCCCCATATGTCGAGTGTGCAGCGTTATATGTCGAGTTTACAGCGCTATCTGTCCAGTTTGCCCTCTATACATCGAGTTTGTGCTCTCTATATGGTGAGTTTGACATAAATCATGTCCAGTTTCAAAATCTCGCCATGATTTTTTCTCAACATGAGGAAACTCGACATGATTTTTGGTGTATGTGTAAAAAAGAAATCATGTCGAGTTTGCTCATGTTGAGAAAAAAATCATGTCGAGTTTGCTCATGTTGAGAAAAAAATCATGTCGAGTTTGCTCATGTTGAGAAAAAAATCCTGTCCAGTTTGCACATGTGATCAAACAATAATGTCCAGTTTTTTAAAAACTCGCATGGATTTATTCTGGACATGATTTATTTCTGGACATGATTTATGAAACTCGGCACATAGAGTTCAACTGGATAGGCAGCGCTCTAAACTCGACAGATAGCGAGGGTTAAACTCGATATACAGCGACATGAAAATGCCATGATTTTTGATACGTGGAGCGATTGCCATACATACAAGGCTACAGCAATGGTTATTTATACTGATTGAGCGGGAATTTTAAAAGCATAAGCCATACAGGTGCTCACGCATACCACCGGACAGCTTTGTTTCTTGCCCAGCGGTGATGTCACATGGCACATCGTCAATACAAAAATATGTCGCTTCAAACGTTCAAAGAAATACAAATACAATACATTCTTTGTATTATGTCCTATTAAAAGAAGATGACACAATATGAGCAGGTCACTGTCCGACCAAGGTCTTCTGGTCCGCCGATATTGATCGCAGTGGCCCGCGCAGTGGGTATCGCTACATCGAGAGTCGCTTCCTACCTCGTATGTATAATACCAAAGACCACCTCACACGTCATTTGTTAATGGTACCAGACGATGGACAGATCATTTGCAGTTTTGAGGGGGAAAAGGGTAAAATTTCAATAGATTTGTACGTAAAATTCCATCCACATGTTTTGAATTTAAAAATCCTGTTGGGTAATTTCGTGAATACAAACTTTTCTTTCACGATTTTTTCCCGGCACATCTACCTTCTCTAATATTAATTAAAAACCGAGGGTCTAATCTAATTGAATGGACAGTAGCAATGGAAGTACTGACATGATACCTACAGCATGTTAGCATGCTAGCAATTAAAATACTGACATGCTATCTACCGTAGATATACCAGCAAATGAAGTGTGACATGCTATCCACGGTGGATAGCAATGAAAGTACCGATATGCTCACTGCGATATATAGCATGCTGGCAATGGAAGTACCAATATACCATCTACAGTATATAGCATCTTAGCAGTGGAAGTATTGACATGTTACCAAAGAGATGCAGCATGCTAGCAATGGATGTATTGATATGTTACCTAAGAGATACAGAAGTACTAATGTGCCATCTACTGTATATAGCTAATATGTGCTAATATGTCTGCTATCTTCGAGAGATAGCAAAGGAAGTTTCTACAGTATATACCATGCTAGCAATGCATGTACTGACCTGCTATCTACAGCAAATATCATGCTAGGAATAACATGTTACCTAAGAGATACAGCATGTTAGCAATGGAAGTATTGACATGTTATCTACGGTATACAACATGGTGGCAATTGAAAGTTTTGACATGCGTGTTATACGGTATACAGCATGCTGGCAAAGGAAGTATTGAAACTTAACCTATATACGATAGATAACGTGCTAGTAATGGAAGTACTGACATGCTATCTAAAGTAGATAGCATGCTAGCAATTAGTAGTTATATGCTATCTATGAGCAATGGAAGTATGAGCAAAGGAAGTTTGACACTCTACCCACGGTGGATAGCATTTTAGCAATGAAAGTACTGACATTGCAACCATGCTATCTACGGTAGATGCAGCAACTGCAAGTACTGGCATGATCTTCACGGTATATAGCATGCTATCAATGTAATACTGATATGCTATATACGGTATATAGCATGCTATCAATGTAATACTGATATGCTATCTACGGTATATAGCATGCTAGTAATGGAAGTACTGGCATTGAGAACATTGCAGATCATTGCATTTGAATCAGCATGAATATGACATGGCGTCAAATTAATAACATATTTGTGTTTGCTTTTCATGGTAATGCAATTATATGCATATACCCTTTGCTTTGCACTATAGGTATATTACACAAAATATCGCATGTTATTAGTGATAGTCAAGTTGAGCACTTGTCCTTCATCACGTTTAAGTGGCTATCAACAGTGCAAAGACCTACTGAAAAGTATTCAAACTATACAAACGTGTCCTTAGTAATGATCGCAATGTACTATGCAAGTTTCGTGAAGGATGTTTTGTGCATTTGGTAAGAAGTTGTGGAGATTGCAATTTACATACGACTTTATCGTATACGGATGAGATATCGGCAGGCGATTGGTGTTCTGTAATAGCTGCTTCTTGGTATGTGTTTAGCAGAACTATAATAACGCCATTTAACACAGTCCATGTTAGACTTCTTCAAGACTAGTACTTACAAGTCGCTCACTGTTAAACCAGCAGTTTGCAAGTATGTGGCGGGAAAACTTATTATATGGGTCGGCTGAACAGAGGCGCTGCTTGTCAATAGGGACAAAATTAAATAATCTTCCCGATTGTGAAAACCTAACTATCCTGTGTGTTTTGGGGGAACTCTTCCCCTTCCTATATCCTCACTGTGTGAAGGGGAACTCCCCCTTCCCTATCCGCGCTGGCTATCCCTCTTCAGTAAAATATTTACAATAAGTGGCAGCCATTATGTGATAGAACTCGCTTGCATCCAGCTCAGCTATATTACTGTCATGATGAAATTGTTCTTCCATGTCGCGCCTGTGGCACTAAATGACAGTTGGCATTTAACGGACCAATTAAAAGCTATTTTACTGTTTTACGTCATTGGTGTCATTGTACACAAGGCGTAACGAAAGTTAGCAAACCATTGGCAATCGACTATTCGCTCGCGTTAGTCCCATGACAGGTTGAATGACGGTATTGGCTTATTTTCATGTAAAGTAGTTTTTTTAAAATCTTGACATGCTAATTTACTCAGATTCATGTTTAAAGTTGGGCATTGTTGACGTAGTGTACTTTTTCTTTAATAGGTGCATGGCGTTTGACTTGTGGTTTGGACTTTTGGGCTTCCCCTTGACTAAAACGCCACTCTGATTTGCGATGCACGATCCAAAATATGTGCTATATTTTCGTGCATCCCAGTAATATGGGTTGGGTGTGTTGGCGGCGATGGCCAAAACATCTAATCGTCTGTCTGGGCCACCGTGGTAGGTTGTAAGCGGGCTGCTATGCAAATACACGGTCATTGCCATCACAATACGTTGTAAGCTGTTGTAGCTTCAATACTTATGAACTTTAAAGGAAAAACAGCAAAGTAATACAAGACGGGCCTTATGAAGTGTTGTCACGCAGCCTATCATGTTACAGAGTGAATATTATTCAGATGTAGTCAAAGATGCCAGGAAACGAAGTGTAATGCTTGATCTTCGTAGAGATGACGTGGTTTGGATCAACAGAATACATGGCATCACATCTACCAGGGCATTTTGACCTCTCAAAAGGTTGCATGAACCTGAGGCTTACATGCACAGCATTGCAGCGATGCATGCAAAAGATATACGCACGCTGTGGTCTCTGGGGTGGGGGAGAGGCGTTCGACTCCACTAAATAAACAAAAAGTGATATCAACCCTTCCATGATGTCCGATCCTCTCGTGACAGACCTTTTCTTGATTTTGTTTAGTTTAGTTTATGAATCTCCCAAGTGTATGTCTAATCATGGTATAATCCCCTAAATAAATTTTGCCAAAGATCACACTGCTTACGCAACATGGAACATAACGCAAAATGTGATTGCAATGGTTGTGCCTACAGTTTTTTGAAAGCCTCGATGACCAAAATGATTGCAATGGTTGTGCTTACAGAATCTTTAAAGCCTTGGTGACTTTAAGCTTCTTTATTCCGTGCTATACGTCAATCCCTTCCTTTGACTTTGATAAAAAAAATAATAACTTGAAAAAATTGATGCCTGAACGTACCAATTCACACTAAAACATTCAATATGCACCGGCTAAAAAATGAGGTCAAAATTACGACCACAAAAATACTGCAAGTTAAAACTTGCAAGATTCCCTTGGCGGGATAGCATATATGCAAATGAGCTCATTAATATGAGCAAATAGTGCGTGGGTATCTGCAAATGTGCAAATGAGCTCATTAATATGCACACATACTGATGACACAGTGCGCGGGTATTATTTGTATGCACCGCTACCTATCACATACCATTTTTTTAAATCAAATTTGGAATTTCTTACAGAGTAGGTCGATTTTGCACGTAAGATTCATTTTTTCAATGAACCAGTTCTGTGAAAGTTCTCAAAAGCGATCCCAGAACCAATACAGCTTCTGTTTAACAACTCAAGAATCATTTTTAAATGTAAAATCATTGTTAGATTCCACGAAAATAGGGGAGTCAAGAACATTTTTTCTAGAGTGTATAACATTTTTTCTAGAGTGTATAACAAGGAGTATCTTGGCCTATCCTGTATATTACGCAGTTGGATGTATGTTCTGCACTAAGGTTTGCTGTATAGCAATAGATGTTGACAAGAACACTAAATCATCAATAAAATCCAGATTATGGAAGCGAATCTCCGAATGATCTACTTTTTTCATCTAATGCCAAGATGGGTTTACTGCTGAAAATGCCGCAGATGCAAGAGTTCTTGGTTAGAATATTTGACGGGTACAGTTTTGTCATCAGGATTAAATTAAAAGTGGTCTTCCGGTGAAAAATGGTTAATTGATGTCATTAGTAGTTTTCTTCTATATCAGGAAATTCGATGCAAAAATAGGAGGGTCTTTAGGCAGGCATTCGGCGTGTACCACAATACACCCACCCACACTCGGGGGGGGGGGGCGGGCAGAGGCAGGAAAAGTAGAGCACGGTTGCTGTTATGAGGTACACATGAAGCGAGAGGGGAAGGTCGAATTTGAGATGTACAACACACTGACGAAGGAGGGAAGAAAATTAAGTTAACACACCAGGCGCTGTTATTGCCACATCTAATTATAAGATGCGAACCAAACGATATAGGGGAAGGTCGATTTTCGCTCCACACTACATTGACTTTTATTCCCGACATGCTGCATAATCAATGGAAGGATTTCCTCACTCAGGAGAGAAGAAAAACACCCTTGAAGAAGTCAGATTACTACATTCCAAAATATACCAAAAGATGCTTGAGAGAGAATGAGAGAGATGGAATTAACTTCTTGAATGCTCTTTTCCATCCACTTTAAAATTGGGAAATAAACCAGTTTGGCTTTAGACTGGGAGCAAAGAAACAACATGCCTGATTATCTGTATTTGTAATAAAAGAAAGGCATCTTTGAAACTGTTATAGAAAAAACAAGCCTCGAGGATGGTCCTTGGCTTGATCAGGTTATATACAAGGTTATTATAAAAATCTTTAAGTTTCATGATTTTCTAAAATATTTAGAATAAAAGAACTTATGCCTACATATATATATATCAGTTGCATATTTCATCAACGAAAGCTTTGCATTTTGAAACCATGCATGGTCCAGATACCTGAAGGGGCATTTCGTGATCCACAGCCTCGTCCCTCGACACATATCATCCGAAGCGTTGCAATATAAGTATAGTATGTGTCTCCAATCTGACGTGCATTCGATCGTCTCTGCAAGAAATTCGCAATTTTGTATTTTCTGTCTGTACTCGGACAGAAATTACTGTACAGTGGTCTATGGGAGATTGTACAAACATTTGCTCATAACACCAAAACGCAAGATCAGAATCAACCGAAATTTTGAGAATAAGCTTTTCTCAAAGATATCTATCGAAACATAAACAGAATTGAGGTGGTAAAATTACGAAATGCACCTAATGTATAAGCTGCTGTATTCAGTTGTTTGAAGCCAAGCACCTTAATTGTTTGTTTGTATTTATTTATTTATTTTTTTCTGATGCTTGGCAATTGATCCTGTGAAATCCTTACAGATAATGCGGATGTAAGCAATATACCCTCTGTATAAGGAGTTTTGCTTGCAAGCCGATAGACACTACTCTCAGTTTATAACACTATTTCTTTGCTATTGGATTAAGACGGTGTATCCACTCTTACGCTAAAGAGCTCTAAATGATGCTGTAGAGAAATCCAATGCATTTACACATCCAGGACAAGTTGAACTGTAAGTGTGGTAGCAAGTAGAGCCAGCAGACAAGATAATACGGTGTCGCTGTCACAACTTGCCCGGGTTAAGTAGCCCTGGGAGGCATCTGGTAAATTACACTGCCGAGTGCTTGCTACAACACACGATACATGTATTTGATGAGTGTGGTGGTGCACATTGCATTTTAAAGGCAATGCTTAATTGGTATAAACCTGGTTAGTTAGCACCATCTACAGGAAAATGTATAATTAAGTAATTAATTGCTGATATAATTGGGCTCGTAATGCCATGGCATCGATTACAATACAACCACACTTTCACTCACTGGTGAAAGCAGGAACGGGTATTAGACAAGCCCCGAATGGCATAATATATTAAATGCACTATGTGCATATGGGAAGAGGGCACTTTTTTGTTATCTCTAAACTGATTCTCAGGAATATGGTGGGTAAAAAAGAACGAGAATTACATTAAAAAAACTTATTTTTTAAAATCTTTTATGGACATAATGACTAAAAGAGAACAGGTTTTAAAAACGATTAGGAGACTATCTATACCACCTGGAGAAAATGAAATGTCATTCCGTATTAGATATGCTAACCTAGGTATAGAATGTAGCTTTCAAGGTTGCGCATGTGTATCTTTCGCTGTAAACACGATAACGGCTATTATGTGGTTATTCTACTGCTGTCTGGACTAGCTCTCATTTATGTGAAAGTCTAGCAACAGAGAGTTACACAAAGGACCAAGGACAGTTCTGTTATACAGGGTACAAATCAATGATTACATTGCACCCTCATATGGGTACCTACTTCAAATAATGGTTGAAGTCCAAAGACATTTAGTATATGCATGGAAGAAAGCATTCAAAGCATTTGAACATTCATTCACACCCATCTTCCTCCATTTTTTTTCTATACTATGATATTATTACCACTTATAATCGATATCCTAATAATTTAATACCTAATCTAATTCAGCTTTGTTATGTATGCTAATATTATAAGGATAATATCTTGACTTCGTTAGCCCAACTTGCATATATGTCTTTATCTTTATATGTCATATCTGTCTTTAAACAAGTGTATTTTAATATCATTATATTGTATTTACTTTGTTTTGTTAAATCACTGAAGATGTGGTGAGAATAAAATGAACTCGATAAGAAGGAACCACGACCCAAACCACTTGACGTTTGAACAATCTATCTGCCGCCCCATTTGCAATTGTTATTCATATTCTCTCAACTGGCCCTTCCGAGGATAATCTTAATCAGATTTTCTCGCTCGAGAAAATTCTCAGCACGCGATGAATGCTGCGAAGTAAATACTCAAATATACTCTTCCATGGAAACCGATCAACACGCCCGGGGTTCTTGTATTTTGGTCGGGAACCCGTGCAAAAAAGAGGGACTAGCTGCAAATGCGGGACTACAGCTAGGGGTATCAAATTCAAATTAATCAAGTTCGAGTCCGACTGGGGGTACAAATTCAGTTGTGATTGTGACTGGGTCAATGATACAAATAGGAAAAATTAACCTAAACTTATCAACAAAATTATGGGAATATGATCAAAGGGTGGCTGTTGAATCCCTTCCTTTTGTGCGGGTGAATGGATAAACTGATTATAATCGGACTGTGGAAGTCGTTGTGGTTCCTTCTTATCTCTTTCTTCCATGGTATAGGTAACAAATCTCAACTGTGATGGGATTAGCATACATAAAATGACGATTGACTTCGTTACACAGTTTTTTTCATTCGCTGGAAAGGGTTAAACGTAATAGGATTCGTCGCCCGGCAATCGGACCAACCATCACACGGCAATTTAGCGCGGGGATTCAAACCGTCATTGGCATAGCATGTGGCCTTGTGATTTGTTTGACCGATTGCTGAAATAGAGACGGGTCCTATACGGTGGCTCACTTCTGCAGCAATTTGTAAACAATTATGAGAATGTAAATATAAAGTATTAAGAAAATGAATACCTTCAAATAACTTGTTTAAGGTAAAAAAAAAAGTCAAAAATAATCCATCTTTCTTAATCATTTGAGTTTGATCCAATTTTTGAACGATGACAAAGAAAGTGATCGATGTGAGTGATATAAACAAATGAAAATGTGCTCTTGCATGGAAACAGAAATAGGCGAGTGACTTCATCATATGGCGACTGACTAGTAAGGGAAGGCAGTGGCGTCGGTCACCAATTGCAGCTACGGCAGGCAGGACACAGTATTTACTTTTCCACATTTGGCTAATTTGTACGATTGGAATGCTAGTGAGAAGTTTGGTAAATATTGGTTATCTGGTGCCTGTCGCATACACACATCATGTGAATCCAACACAATACCGACGCAACAGTAGGCTAACGCTCTATACAACTACAGTAAAATAATCTTGAGGTAACCTATTTAAACTCTGCATAGAATATAACACGTGACTTATAGAGAGTCAGTTTTTAAGATCTTAAAACAACATGGACTTAGGACAGGCCTTTTAGACTCATTGGAATGCATTGTTCATGCTGAATGTGAATATGATCACGCAAATGTATAGACCAGTTAACATCCTACGTCACTTCTTTTGTTGCCTGCGAATCCATTCCTCCGAATCGTTATGGCCCATAGTAATTAAAACTCTAACAGATACAATTGCCCGTGGGTGTAACCGTCAGCCGACCTATTTCAAGATGTTATTTTTTTCTGTGTTTACAAACATTGCTGTTAACTGTTCTATAGTGAAAGAAACTTTGGTGCGCCCTACTATGCCACCTATGCAGGGCCCCTTGGGTTTTAAGTTGTTTAAGTTCGTTTGTAAAGAGACTACCCTCCAACCTCCCCAGATTAAATGGTAGAAGAACGGATATGAAGTTCCAGTGATTCAAATGAGGTAGTAGCCATGCATTCGTCAGCGCTATGCAAAACGTCCATACTAAAAGCTAAGACGGTAATCAACGTAATACCCATTTGCATCCATGGATGCATATGTGGAACTATATATGAACCGCCCTACCGATTACGGTTAACTAGCGCCCTTAAATTTAGGGCATGTGGTGAAAGGTGGTTGTTTATACCAAGTTAGGAAGAATTTCCTGCTATACAGTACCCCTAAGGAGAGGATGATGGTTGGGGGAGGAAAAGATTTTTTTGTTTGCTTTGTTTGTTTTTTTTTTTTGTTTATGCTATTTTTTTGTTGTACCGGGCACACAATAAATGACTGACTCGCTAACATCAGAGAGAATTTGTCCTCAATCGACTTGTAGTTGTGAAGTGCTCGCATTTGCTTCTTTTGTGTTATGCTCTTAAAACTGCCAAGAAAAATTAGCGTAAAGAGATAAACGACTCACTGGGCCTCACGCTAGACCAGTCTGTGCCACCCAGAATCCAAGGCCTACAGCCATTGGATGCTGAATAAACAAATCAAACTTTAAAACAAAGCGGCTGCAACCAACTGATGCATGCATGCACAAATTATGAGTTGTGTTCCCACTCCTAACTGGGCTACGATATAAAGATTGATAACACGGATGTCTACGGATGTTTATGAGAGATTATCACACCCACATGCCCAATTTCAATTTTCACTTGATTGGTTTGCACTTGATATTATTAAATAATATTTCCTTGTGTAAGAATAAATCACGCGTTGATGGAATTCGACTTTCGAGGGTCTAGGCCGGGAGGGATGGGCCGTGGTGACGAAGATTCCATTGTATATACCCCTTTAATAAAGTGGTTTTTATTACATATGTGCAAAAGTATACTAATTGATATAAATTTTCGAAAATAGGGTACTTGCGTATATCTTAAAACTGTTCTGCAGAGGATGATCACGTTTTAACCCAGAACTTACGTATCACGGCAAGGGGTGTGTGGTGTTCTAGTACAACATCTTTATGCTTCATCAAAGAATGGTGCAAAAATCCACCTGAGAAATTAACCTTCTGGTATAATCCCATCATTAATTCAGTCCATGTTAGGCATAAACTTTGGTTTTTTTGATTGCTTTTTCTTTTCTTTTTTCCTTTCATATGCACTGTGTGGAATATTATGCACAGTCAATGAACAGAGAATCTTGCATAGGCTTGGAAACATTCAAAACCATTAATCATTCTGTTTCTTTCTCTTCTTTCACTTAGCAGTTCGCGTTCAATAAATCTCCGCAGGTCGGATTTAGGCCCCTTGGTTTTTTTTTTATAACGCATAGCTTTTGTTTTATCATTAAACCAGTGGAATAAATTTTACGGAACTTTGGAAATGTCCTCTTACTGAACGATTTAAAAACACCAGCATATTTCCTAACTTCACAAATCTTCGCCATCAACGGTTAAGTTCCAGTAATTTTAGTTAGTCCGAGGTCACAATGCATATGAAATCTTGATTCATTTACTAAGCATTCATGTAACATGTCCATGAATCCACCACATGAAAATCTGATTTGAATTTGATTAAAGCAGTTGACGATCGACCATTACCAATTTAACCTTGCAATTAGTACGGCACCTTGGTATAAATAGTGGTTAAGAGGGTTTGGTTATCATGGCCCTTCCTGGGTTTTGTTTGCATATAGCATAACTAGATCTGTCTACAGATCTGCACACAGTCCCGAGAGTACTTCAGACCGGAACTTGTAGAAATCATTTTTAGTGAAAATCAGGTCTTGGCACTCCTGTGACCCCAATGACCTTTGATCAAATTGCATTAAGTAACAATTTTGGGGATGTCCAAGCCCTGCATCCATATATGAGTCACGTGAATCCTACTATTAATCTGTCAAAGGAGTACAGTGAATTGAAGTATAACGTAATTTATGTATTTTGACCTTTGACCCTAAACATTGGGGCATGTAATGGGGTCCATGATTGACTTTTATTGACCTCTAATCAAGTACTACAGGGTGGGATAAAAAGATGTTGCGATTGACCTTGTTTTTAAAGTTGTAAACAGTAAAATATGTGGATCTCTGTGACCCCAGATGACCCATATGACCCTATTGACCCATAACTTTGGTAAAGGGGCTCAAGCTAGTCATATGAATGACTCACGCGATCAGGTTGCTTAATCTGTAGGAGGAGTAGTGATTTGAAGTGTAACGTAATTTGAAGTATTGACCTTTGACCCCTAAACCATGGGTCATGTGATGGGGTCATAAGTGACTTTTATTGACCTCATCAAGTCCTATAAGATGGCTAAACAGATTTTATATTGCAACCTTATTTAAATGTTACAACAGTAAATGTGTTTGACCTCTGTTGACCCCAGATGACCCCATATTGGACTCTTGACCATAAACTTTTATTAAGGGTATCAAGCTAATTCGTTATGCATGACTCACACGATCAAATTGCTTAAAATCTGTAGGAGGAGTAGTGATTTGACGTGAACCGTATTTGAAGTATTTTGGGGGGTGGACCGTTGACCCATAACCATGGGTCCAAGTGATGAAGTCATGATTGACTTTTTGTAGTGTTGATGAAGTTCCTAACAAGATTACAGTATTAGTTTTGAGATTTAAGCTAATTCTAGATTTTTTGGCATGTTAACGAACGTTGTTTGACCCCTTGACCCTATCGTGACCTTTTTGACACCATCGTGTCATGTCAAAATTTTCTTTCTGTGCATGTACTTGTCCTGGTGACCAGTTTGGTTATTATGGAATGTTCCCATGTTCCTGGATATATTAGCATGTGACAGAAAGAAAGAAAGAAGAAGAAGAATAAGAATAAACAGATCTGGAGACAGATCTTAGCACAGTCGAGGTATTGACCTTGACCCCTAAATGACCCTTTTGATCTCGAAAATATTGTTAGACATATTTCATATATAAGGATACTTTCATGTCAGCTCAATCGGAGCGATTTTGAAAAATTTGACCTTTCCCTCTTAATGAACTTGACCTTGAAAATATTTTCAACATGTTTTAGAATATCATCAGGATCATTGCAGTCAAATTTCAGCTTAATCTAAGCAGTTTCCCAAATTTGACACTTGCCTATTGACCTATAACCGCCAAAATATTTTCACATGTTTAAGAATGTCATAGAGGATCATTTCAGTAAAATTTCAGCTTCATTGGACTTTTGAAAAATTTGACCTTTGCCGCCTTAATGATCTTTGACCCTCGAAAATATTTTCAACATGTTCAGAATGTTCCCAGGATTCATGTCAGTCAAATTTCAGCTTAATCGGAGCGTTTTGAAAAATTTGATTGACCTTGAACTCTATTGACCTTTGACCTCGAAAATATTTTCAACATTTTTAGGAATTCATAAGGATCATTTGCAGTAAAATTTCAAGCTCAATCGGAGCATTTTGAAAAATTTGAACTTTGCCCCCGGGATGACCCCATTACCTATATGAATTGAATAACATGCATCTGTTGTCAGGTAAAGCATCAATTTACCCACTTGCATATTGTAGATATGATTTTTTGAAGATTTTGTAAACTCGAGTCCGGAATGCCCCCTTTAATGACATTCCTCGTCATTCTGGGCATAACTTTTATGAAGGGGTCCGAGCTGCTTCATATCCTCGGTCACGTTACAATGCAACCTAATCTGTGAGGAGTAGCAATATTTGGTGAAATCAAGTTTTTTGGGCTCCTGTACCTTTACGTGACCTTTGGAACCCCCAAACAAGTCGGTCACATCTCGGGAGTGGTCATTGATGTTGTGTGTCCAATCCCCCCCCCCCTTCAACATTGATGAAAGTATGTTGCAGACCGACCAAATTGAAGTTTTACCGGAAGTGTGAAAGAAGAAAGAAACCTTACAGAACCAAAGCACAGTCGAGCCCCTCGACTGTGCAAAAAAAACCGTACCAGAAGAAAAACCAGCCCGAGTTCCTCGACTGGTATAACTCTGGTGTTAGACCTTTGAAAGTTCTGCCTCTTAAGATCAATGGAGTTTCCCTGATTGTCGTATTTTTCACATTATTTTGGAAGTCACGCCCATTTCACATCGTCAAAAAGCTTGGATAGGAAATGATTGATTACGAAAGCGAACGGTCATCGACCTACCAGTATTTTTCAATACACGATCATCACCAAATTTGGATTTGCAGCTCTGATATAATAATAAATATTCTTGTGTAAGAAATAAATACGCGTTGAATGGAATTCGACTTTCGGAGGGATGGCCGGGAGGGATGGGCCGTGGTGACGAAGATTCCATGGTATATACCCTTTAATAAGTGTTTTACATATGTGCAAAAGTATACTATTGATAGAAATTTCGAAAATAGGGTACTTGCGTAATATCTTAAAACTGTTCTGCAAAGAGGAATGATCAAGTTTAACCCAAACTTAAGTATCACTGCAAGGGGTTGGTGGTCTAGTACAACAGCTATACTTCATCAAAGAGGTCAAAAATCCACCTGAGGAGATTACCTTCTGTATAAGCCTCATTAATAAGTCACATGTTAGCATAAACATTTTGTTTTTTGATTGATTTTTCTTTCTTTTCCTTTCATATTGCACTGTATGGAATATTATGCACAGTCAATGAACAAGAGAATATTGCATAGGCTTTGAAAACAATTCAAAACCATTAATCATTCATGTTTCTTTCACTTAGCAGGTTCGCGTTCAATAAAATCGCCCGCAGGTCGATTTGGGATTTTTTTTTTTTTTTTTATAAAGCATAGCTTTTGTTTTAGATCATTAACCCAGTGGAATAAATTTTACTGGAAAGCTTGGAAATTCCTCTTTACTGAACGATTTAAAAACACCATGCAGATATTCCTAACTTTCACAAAATCTTCGCCATCCAACGGTTAAGTTCAGTATTTTAGTCCGAGGTCAAAATGCATATGAAAATCTTGATTCATTTACTAAAACATGCATGTAACATTTCCATGAATCACCACATGAAATCAATGATTTGAATTGATTAAAGCAGTTGACGATCGACCATTACCCATGTAACATTGCAATATAGTACGGCAACCTTGGTATCATAGTGGTTAATAGTGTTGGTTATCATGGCCATGCATGGTTGTTGCAATATAAGCATAATAACTCTGGTGTGGACCTTTGAAAGATGTCATGACTCTTAAGATCAAATAGGAGTGTCCATGATAGTCGTATTTTTCACATTATTTTGGAAATCACGCCCATATTCACGCGTCAACAAAGATTGATAGGAAATGATTGATTACGAAAGGCGAACTGGTCATCAAATACCAGTAATTGTCAATACGACGATCATCAACCAAATTTGGACAAATTTTGTCAAATTTCCTGTATCAAAAATATGATTTTAAGGCCTTCACTATAGCCTGGTTCAAACATTACACGCCTTTGAAAAGATTAATTGATATTGCAATGATCGATTTTTCATATTGGTTGTTGTATGTTGGTATCCGAGAGTCGGCTTTGTCTATACTTTTTATAGAGTATATTTCATATTAGTAACTCAAAAGTAAACATATTCTTAGCAAATCTGTGAAAACATTTTAAAGAAGCTGATTTCAACTGATTTTGGTAGGTAAAGGGGGAACCAAAGGTCAACATCCATTGCATTCAATGGGGCTCATTGACCTTGTCCCCTCCCCCCTACTTCGGTAAGTAAGCATGTAAGACACTCAAAACTATTCCTTATTTTCATCCTATGAGTTTCATCTATAATTTGCACAATATTTTGTCAAAATCGGAGTAATTTTTAAATTTGACCCTGTACAACTGAAAATGATCCTTTTTATTGATTTTTGCTGTTTTAGCCTATAACTCCAAAATTTTTGGCCGCAGATAGTACAAACTATACCTTTTTGGAATCCTTATGATTAAACTGTTAACTTGGTATACTTTTCAACATGATTGGATCAATTTCAAAATTTGACCCCTGTTATTGACCTTTGACTCCCGAAAAACCAATTTCCCCACCCCTACGATAACTCACTTTTTTGGTAAATGTTGACACCCATACCTACCAAAATCAGTTGAAATCAGCTTCTTTAAATTTTGTTCACAGATGAAACTTACTTTAGGGATACTATAGGTTTTCCCGGCCAATTTCGCAATTTACGCGTTCCATTTTATAGAAGGGACATTCGTTTTCGTGCGAAATTGAACGATGATGTATATTGTTATTTCAATTAAGCAAAACTTCATTCAATTCCGTTAAAGGAGCATTCGACCGCTTAGAATGGTCGGCCAATTGCGTAACTAGCTCAATTGATTTCAATTGGATTAGCTTTGCGATTCAATTCAAGTTTTTTTTTTTTTTTTTTTTGCAATATTTTGCGTTTAATCACATAGTCAGGGGAAAATCATTCCTTCCTCAGCATTTTGGCATTGAACAATATTATATGACTGATACATAGATGTAATGGAATTAAAATGACCCGATGCTAGCCTTATTTTTTTTTAAAGAGTAAAATGTAGACATTTCTGAAAGGAATGGATCATGATTAAAGATAAAAAGTATTCATTTGAAAGTTTTACATAATCATCCTAATGAGTGTAGTACAAAGATGCTCATAATTAAAACACGGTGGCCTTTAAAAAACATGATCAGTATCAATGCTGAGCATGATACATATAAAAAGGAAAATTAAGAACGTGGCAGTGAAGTGAAGATAACTATAGTGATAAACTGAGTAAAGCAGAGAATGAAACGTTAAACTTTTCATTGCAATATGAAACTCATATAACTTAACAGAATGAAGTTATAGGCTTTGAAGAGATTTTATTTAAAAAATGTACATTCTAATTTGTCGATTCAAATAATCAAGTGAATGAAAATAGCCGCCATCAAGACAAATGTTTAGTGTGTTCGAAAAGTTTGAAAACACGTTTTAAATTGGTCCAGCCATTTGGATAGTGCATGGAATAAAAAAATGTGCACAAAATTGGCCCATAATATTAATTAATGTGGTCATTCGACCACATTTGGAGACGTTTTTGCTCAAAACATCAAAAGAAAACACTTCATGGGCAAATAAGAAACATGCGTACATCTGATATGAAAATCTGATGGAGTGAAGTGGGTGCCGAGGTCATATATATCACCCACCTTTAACCTATTTTTTTCAGTTACATTACTGTACATGACGAATTAAATTTGCCGGAAAAAATATAGGCCTATAATTATGTGTGTGTCCTGAAGATATGAAATTTCCTAAAATTTGGTTTGACATGTTTGACCAAAATTAGATATTTTACTGATTTTGTCATTGTAGGTCTGTTAAACGTAACGTAATTGAATGCGTAATCGCCAATTAGAATAGCAATCCACGATATTTAAAATCCACCGTACATTGTTTCGCACCGTTCTTGTTTACGTATAGCGAAAAAAGTTGATGATCTTTCGAAATAAATGCGAAATGGCGAAATTGAAAGCATAATGACGGACTTGCGTTACCATAAGCTAACGGTTATGCTTTACAACGAAATTGATTGACGAAAAATGGAATAGAGTGCTCATAGTACGAAATTGTACTTAGGATTTAGACCGATAAGCCCAAAACGTGCGAAATTGATTGCCAAATTATTATTTTTGGTTGATAAAAGTGCGAAATTGGCCGGGAAAACCTATATATGTTTTCATCCCAACATTCTGGAAAGAAGGGCGACTTTAATTCAAAGTAAAACAAAATGTTTATACTTAATGTGTTAGTCCTTAGGTTGACTTCAACGCTACATTTTAATATAGGTGTGATACGGTAAGGAAAATAACGACGAAATGTCACATTTCAAGATATGCTATAGGGATGGATTCCTTAATAGGAAATAAGAGCCAATAGGTTGTGAATTGTCCTGTTTGAAAATGGGACGTATTTTGGCATAAAATCGTTTCAACTTCATGCATATTAAGTATACAATATATAGGATCAACTTTCAATTTCAAAAAAGTCCCACAGATTTATAATGTATTTATACACTTGCGTCATACATAAATAACGGGGAAGTGACTCTCTAAAAAAGTTGCCCTCTCAAAATGGTAAGATTGGAAAGGGTTCCAGAAATGCGTTGAAAACTGCGTGTGAATAGGTTAATATTAGGGTAAGCTGTATGCAATTGGAACCAATGTTGCATTGCAGTTAATGAACGCAAATGAACTTAAAATTATACAAGGCGACGGGCAGATGATTTGATCCTTATACGCATGATCAGTCGCCCAGAAAAAGAACCAACGGTCATGATGGGGAATACGCTCTTTCACCACTACTTTCCGCATTTTGATATATACTTTTTTGTTGTTGATAACTCAAATAATTATTTGTCCATTGATAGGCAATTTTGACGTATTCCTTCAGATGAGCTGATGTTGGGGCACAAGGTCAAAACCATCGACTTCCCTCGGGCTGAGTTTCTCTCTTTCATCGCGGTTATTTTGACCGTTTAGGAGCCTAAAATTAATTATTATCAATCATCAATGACAGTGTAGTGACATCTGGAGGTACCGCATCAGCGGTTTCGCTTCTGAGTTCCAAACACGAGAATGTTCCAAGGAATTGATAATTGTATGGCTATGAGGGACACAAACTGACAGTCTACAGCTTTTATGTTACTGAATGTAGAAACGTTTGGTCGGTGCTGCATGTATGGTTATTAAGCTCAGAGAAAATATTCTTTGTGGAACCCTCAAATACTTCTCTAAGAAACCAGAAAAGGTTCACCAATGTTTATAAGAGAGACTTTATAGAACATAGATGTTCTGTATTAACAACTCAATAACCTTTGAACCCCAGGCCCATCGGCACTTGCAGCTGGCTTGAATTGTCATTCACAAGGGCCAAATTAGCCAATCAGAGGCCTTGAAAGTGAATACAGACAATATGTCTATTTTGATTGGTTAGTCAAAGGTGTATATCATGCATGTTTATATCAATGAGACAATCAGAGATACTGTAAGGTGGTAGACCTCATCAGGGTTAAAATGCATTTTACGGTAAAATGCTGGCAACCCAGTTGCCAGGTAATTTTACCGTAAATTTTACGGTTTACAGTATTTTTTACGGTATTTTACCGTAAAACACTCATTTTTATGGTTGGTTTGCGGTATTTCTCCGTAAAATTACGGTCAACCGTAAAATTTGCATGTAAATAACCGTAAATATTTTACAGTTTCGCCGTAAAAATACGGTAGATCTTTTCTCTTACTGAGCGTATATAGTGACCATGTAAAAAGAAGCTAAAAGAAAGCGATAAAATTATGTATATAGCGTATGGGGAAAACACTACTGAAACCTGGAGTGGATATGGTCGCTGAACAAATTATGTTTTAAGTCACATGGCTCCATTCGGCCAATTGAATATGAGAAGATATGAAATGATTGATGATTGTTACACATTGCATATACTATACTGATGTCACTGTTCTCGTATGGTATATGACGTTTTGCAGAACAGACATTTAACAAGAATGGACAATATAAGATCATTTTGATGGATACGCCTATGAATATCAGTTGTTGGTCGCGAAATTAAAACTCAGTGCAGCTTTGCAATCAAGGTAATTTAATGAACTGAGACAAGGCGCCAAATGAGAGGCTATTGAACCTCGATGAACCATGAGATGATATTTGCGGACAACCCGTCAAACTGACCAGCACAGTGACCGACCGGTTGGACGGCCACGCGCTGGCATTTCCTGTTTGGAATCAAGAAGTGTGTATTATTTCCCAGTGTTTTAAAGTATTAAAAGCTCTTTTGACTTTTTGATGAAATAGCGATGTCGTGCGAATGACGTAAATTAGCATTTTTTAATGTAAAGTGTAGTTCCAACAGAACCATTGCTGAGATTTTGGAAATTACAAGTAGGAAACTATACTAGAAGTAAATTTTCTTATATTGTAAACGCTGATCTGCTGCCCATTTCAATAGATTCTATGGTTGCTTAGCAACATAATGTTCTTCCAGCATTCTGAAGACCCTAATAGGTGACTTTAGCATCTTCTGTTTTTAATCTAGCAGATTATATGGGTTCCCATGCACCCCCCTTAAAACTAAATTCTACTAATTTTTAGCATCTCTAAGACATCTCCTTAAAGAATTTTGATGTTACCAAAATCAAATATTGTCCCACGGGGTCCGTTTGGCGGCCATCTTGGATCTAAAGAGATCAGTCATATAAAGTGGTTCGATTTAGTTGAAAAGTATCTCAAATGATTAATCTCATCATAAGAATATATACTTTGGCATATTTGTGATTGTTCAGTTACAGAGATATGGGTGAGACTGTGATAAAGGTCATTAATCTTTCAAAATGCATGGATCTTGACAAAATTTGTGCTAAGTTGTAGATATGAGCATGAGCAATCCAGAAAAGAATAGTTTGCACTATAGGATGTTTAGTTAGTTGGTATAAAATTCGGAGTAAAGTTTCCTCTTGTATTAGGGACTACTCGTCTCTTCCCTAAAACAAACCAAAACGGAAGATCATAAACCGCTGTACATTTCCAGATTGCCCATGTTCGTACCAACAATTTGACACCAATTTTGTCAAAATTGAAGTATTTTGAAAAATGTTCCCCCTGTACAATGACCAATCAAAAGTTAAATTACTTTTATAACATTTTCACCCATATCTCTGCAACTGAACATATAAGCAGATATGGCAAACTATATTTTCTAATTTCTTATGATTAGACGAATTATTTGAAAATTAATTTGAATTACTTTTCAACTAAATTGAACCACTTTGTACGATTAATTCCTCAATCCAAGAGTGCCACCAAACGGACCCCTTGGGACAATATTTGATTTTGGTAACATCAGAATTCTTGAAGAAAATAGCATACTCGTGCTAAAAATCATATTAGAATTTAGTTTGAAGGGCGTGCATGGGTCAATAAGGGACCGCACTTTAGATTTACACCATTTCACCACCATGTTAGTGTTATTTTAACACAAATTTTGGTGTTACAATGTATATATGATGACACTGCATGGTGTTAAATTTACACCACGTGTTGGTGTTAATTTTTTTAACACTGCCGGTGTGAAAGGAGATATGGTCCGGCAGGATTCATAGTCCGGGCTCCATAGACGACAACGGAATAAAGCGTGAAACTAATGTTGCGTGAAGAGTCAACTGAATCGATTGCCCTATTGTTCACCATTGTTCCTGGAATGTGAGCCCGGAGGACTATATCTCCTGCCACACCTGTGCCAAATTGACACTACCGGTATTCATTTAACACCCTATGTAAAAAGAGTGAAAAAACGAATGAATCTTCATTCACTCGAAAAAGAGTGTAAACCACTCAAAATAGTTGCATGTGTTGGTTAATCCAATTGAAAAGAGAGAAATCACTGAACATGCACTCCAAAAAGAGTGAGAGTGAACACCACTCTAAAATGTGTTGTCCTCCATTTAACTCTTTAAAGACTGGACATTCACTCTTTTGAAGTGAACTTTCCTCCTTTTTGAGTGAATATTTAGTAGAAAAATAGTAAAATGTGCACTCAAAAAGGAGTGACGTTCATTTCAAACGAGTGAATGTCCACTCTTTAAAGAGTTAAATGAAGGACAACACATTTTAGAGTGTTCACTCTCACTCTTTTTCACTCTTTTTTGGAGTGAGAGTTCAGTGATTTATCTCTTTTTGAGTGGTTTACACTCTTTTTCGAGTGAATTAAGATTCACTCGTTTTTTCACTCTTTTTATATTTAGAGAGTATCTATACGGGACCGCACCCCAAGTGTTTATTAACACCAAGCTTTGGTGCTAACATTTATATTTGTAACGTTTGACATTTTAGTAGAAAGTGTTTGATTTTGTTATTGTTTGCTTCTATTGTAACTGCTTACCGATACCGGTAGCATTTCATAAACAGATCACCAAAATGCATAATTAAAATTGTGCAGCAGCACAGAGCGGTGTTAAATCTTATATTTCAACACCAGAAACTAACAGCGACAAGCTTGACACTGACTTGGTGTTAACATTTTAGCACCACAGTTTTCAGTGTGACATGAAAAATGCCATTTTCACATGTGAAGGGTTGTATTTGTATATTTAGGCCTACGCAGAATAAGCTATTATGCATCTGAAGCTTCCATGTGGTGCAACACTGCAGTGCGATTAGCGCGTACCGCCCAACACTGCACGATACGCAAAAAATACGCGAATTCGGTTAAAGCCATTTTAAAACTTTTTTTTGTCAAGTCAGCTTCTTCTTGCATAATAATAATAATTGGATGGCTTTTTTCGGTTGATAACAGAAAACATCGCCCTCGCCAAGAAAATATCAGGCTCGGCTTTCCCTCTTGTCGCCCGAGTCATCCTAGACTTAGGCAATATTTAATAAGAATTGATGGCTGAAGTTGATAACATAAAATGTAATCGCCCGAGCCTAGATCAAATATCGGGCGAGTCGAAGACGAGCCTGATATTTTCTTGGCTGAGGGCGATATTTTCTGTTATCAACCTCAGCCATCCAATATTATATAAGTACATGGCATCTCATCCAGTCATTTTCTAACATTTTAAAGCAATTCTGAAGTTTGATTGGCAAAACGGGGACAAAATCTACATAAGTTCGGTACAATGGCGCTATCACAATCTTACTTCATGTGGCATGCTTTTGGTCAGATTTGGAACGCACAGCCAACTGCACAGGTACCTCTGCAAAATCAAATCACCCTAGACAAGACTATTTTAAATCGGTCAGGGATAGACATTTAAGTCGGTCCTTACTTCATGTGCTATATATGAAGTTCAGATTAGAAATTAGCATGTAAATGAACAAAAGGCCTACACGTGTAAGTAACTGTAAAAAAGTGTTTTTTTACGGTCATTTTAACAGTGTACCTTTATTCTGAAAGTTATTTTTTACTGTGAAAATTGAATATTCCCGCTATTAGATTTTCACAATGTATATAAGCAAGTTGGACTTAACCTTTAAATTCGCGAACTGAGAATGAATTTATTATTGGTTTTCAGTGATATCAACAAAGTGTCTACGTTATATGAAATTTGTCACAGTCCAATCAACTGTCAGATGCACGAATTTGTCCCTTTAACATTATGCACTTGTAGTCTGTAAAAAAAATAAAAACGCGCGCTTTAATTATATACGGGTTTACTTAGTCAAACACAAAGTTGTGAAATCAAAATTCGTGGAATCTGGAAAATCAACCGAAGCGCGCTTAAGTGTGAGTACATGTAGTTCAAATAGATGATGTAAAACTGCTAAAAATATTGATTGCACTCTCTCGGTGCATGGGTGAACGACAAAAATGATGACGAACAAACCACTTAACTTTACGTTTCCATGAAAATTCATGAATATGGTTATTTGTCAAAGTGCAACACTCGCCTGCATTGCAGACAAATGCAATGAAGGTTTTTATTTACAAGACCACGAGAGAACCACGCTGACTGCGCAGTGACTGTACATTTCCCGTTTAACATACGATGTGTGTGTTATATGGTTGCTTATACAATGAAGGATTGTGCTAAAGATTTTTCTTTGCCAATTTTGAGAGAAAAATCCATTTGTAACTGGTTTCACCACATGGGGTGGCTCCAGGAACTTGATAAATTAACCCACTTAATACCCCATTTACACGGCGTTTCCCTTCTACAAGAGATACATTTCACACATCTTGCCTTTTGACTGAAATATATAATTTACATATTGATCCGGACGTATGACCTATCGGCACTGCGAATTCCAAATGAATACGTACACGCTTGTGATTTGGTTAAAGCTAATAAACATAAATACTATACCATTGTATTTATGCATTTCCCCAAAATACATAATATATACTGCTATATGATTAGTTCGGACCATGACATGGAAACGGATAAATACACATATTAGGCCATCGAGCGTACTTAATCAGTAAGTTGACTGATCCAGATCGGTCCGGCATATATCGATCGACAGCCTGAGTTAAAGTATTCTATAAATTACAAAATATATATATATTTTTGCAAACAATTACAACTTGGCCTATCATGCGGAACATAATTTATGAAATCTCAACAACATACCTGTCTTTGAATGGATGATGTTGGTATCATAATTCTGATTGAATACTTTAGCATTTTCAGGACGGAATACGCGAATTGTACTAGCAAACTTCGTGAAAATGCAAGCTGGTTTTGAGCATTGAAAACAATCCCCCGTATTTTCATAAAGATGTTTAACAATCGTTTAACTAAACAAATGTTAATCTTTGAAGTAGTGAGGTGGATAAGTAAGAATTCATTAAAATTGTGAAAAAGGGTTATTTAGTTCAAAGTAATATAGATAATGTTAATACAGTACGTTATAGATTTCTTTTGGAATAATATGACAAATTTGGTGCTTTTACCGTAATTCAAAAATGATCTCCCTATCTACCTCACTATTTCAGAGATAAACGTTCGTTTACTTTAGCTAAACAGTTGTTAAACACCTTTTTGGAATACGGGCCAATGTTTTACCATGGTTTTACCTTTGTAATTTCAGCTACTGTTAGCATTATAGTCATTAAAGTCTATCAGAAAGCGTGTCGAAGCAATTTCAATTGAAATAACGATGGTATTGTAGTCTTATATACTCACTAGCACAGTTCGGTAACTTCCAAAAATTAACCAGTGTATTTAGAAAACACACCCCTCTAGATTTTAGTATGGTTTTTGATACCCAGAAGACACAAGGTCAAATCATGTAAATCCATAGGCCTATACAGCTCATTGAACTTTGTCTTCTGTGGATGAGCATATTGTAGCTTCCAGCGTTAGCCCATGCATTTCGATACTTCTCTTAAGGGATGATTGAAAAACCCTATCATCATGTCCCCTGCTATACTATACATAATTAATCATCTTATTTAAAAAATGTCAACAAACGTTATTCAAACCCACATTTTAGCATCGATTTCTGCCAGCAGAGAGATGCAATTATTACAAACAGTCACACACATACCTAAGTATCACTTTACATAACTAAGATGTGTTTATGCCCAACAGTCCTGCTGCTTGTAAAAAGCACAAACTTTTACATTAAAAAGACTCCCCATTTTAGAGGCATCCCATATTTCAACACACTGTATAGCCGATTAATTAACTCAAAGAGCAGTTGAAAAGTTGGTCGTGGGTATCAATAGGCTTGCCTGGTTTACAACCCTAAGAGACGGACGCTATCTGAATTATAATGTTGCTTAACGGATTACATAATTGTGCCAATATTGGCGCTAGTGTATGGAGGTAGGTGATAAGCGTGCTATCTGGGGTAGATAGCAATGTGCCGGTGATAAAACCGTTGTCGCGGGGAGATGAAGATATTGAAGTAACCAGGCACACGCAATCGTCGACCAACTGTCTAGTTTATGCACTAGAGTGTATTAAAGCTTGACCTATAACTACAGCGCCTGGCTGCTTGATGAATACGGGCAGTGCAAATGTATTAAAACGTGTAGCACCAGTTCTTGGTAGAGTTCACATGCATCACGGAGGAATGTTAGATGCAATTCAAATTTATGAGCCTTCCAAAAGCAAGTTAAATCGTTTTATCATTACCAGAGGCAGATTGGTTTTGATTTAACAGTCGTTGTGAATGTGGGCTCTAAAACATTCTAGAATGACTCCAATTTTATAGATGTAAACCCTCTAACATGTTAATGGAGCGATTATATATAGCAAAGCACCCAAAAAATTGACGCAACGAGGCCAATTTGATAAATGGCTTGGATGTTTATGGTTGGTGCCGAGTTGCCTGATGGGCCGTTATTTTTACTGTCATTTGTAGAACCTGTTGTTGATTTTGACCTTCTACTTTGGTTGGAGGCGACGATGGTTTAGTGGTTAACGGTTTGTAGGGCACTTCTGGTGATCCCGTGGACATGTTAGCGATATGGCCCTGACATAATTGATAGTATTCAAGCGGGGAAGTTCTACACCATTCTTCTGGTGAATCTTCGCAACTACACTCCCAAAAGTTTGACGCGAGTGATTCGAGCTTAAGGGCTTCCAAAGCGCCTATGCATTCACTGCTACACGGCGTGTTTCTGGGTCTGATTGTTCTGGATTACAATTTTGTAAATAAGCATCAAGACTAGCTTTGCAGGCCGCATCACCTTCACATTCCTGACTGGCAGAGATACACGGTGAAGACTCAACTTCGGTTTGGAATAAGGCAACTAGCGGTGGGCAGGAAACTAAACGTCTGCGATCTAATTCACAGGCTGACTGTCCGTAAAACATCTCAGTATCAGTACAGTTACAAGTAAACAAACCCTCAGATCCGTTGTATGCTCTTAGAAGCTCCATAATACCTTCTTGACATACTTGATCACATTCATCCGTTTCGCCATTGCGTAATTTTGAGCATGCCTCTTGCATCTCCAACATTTTAGTCAATAATCCTTGTTGACACCCCATGTTACCACAGTATTTCTTCACATGGTCTTTACAACTCGCACTGACTACTGGCAGTAGTAAAAACAAAAGGCAATGTAACACAGCCAGTAGTGAATTAAAAGTTGATGTCTGTATCCGCAATCGCTGAAGCATCATGATATAGTATGGAAAGACTTCCCTTCCTATCAAGATGCTGAGGTGTGACAGGGGACGAAGATACGGACACTAATTATCTTCTGATGACAATATCATATCTCTGTTGTAGTTTCAGAGATGCCTCCACTACGACTGGTTGAAAGAGCGTTAAGTCCAATGTATTTACAATTAAATCACACGCAAGACAGAAGTTGAGATGGAGAGATGTCTGTGCATCAGTGCCGTATAGGTCTCGACGAACGCTTCAACAAATGTGTCATCACGCAGATATGCCTCATAACGAAATAGCCATAGTTTGATGCTTGTGTTGTATTTATGATTTATCCCCATTGGGAAACCGTGATATAGTGACGGCTGCGTAGTTAGTAATCATTTACCGTGACTGGATCGGGTGTATAACAAGGCAGGAGCAATCAATTGCTGCGCGGTACCATATTGACGTAGAGCCGTGATGATGACCACCAATTGAAAACTACAAACAATCATTGGTTACTGACTGCTATGGTGGCGCACGCGCACAAATTACTATAGTAAGTCTTTCGTGTAAACTCCCCCAAAACTCTCGATCTCTTTCTCGCTATCTGATTTCAATTACTTATAAACGTGCTTTTCATGTTTATTGCAAATGATCACAAAGCTATATATCTTATACATATTGACTGCTGATAGCAGTTTGGAATAGAGCCACTGTACCTAGTGATGAAATATATAGCCTGACATTACGTTTTTATAATGTTAGTGTATGCGCTTTAATGTGTTTTTGTAGTCAGTTTGTCCCTGCATATTGTGTACGGTTAGGCATAGATTGACCAATGTATTTTTTCAAACACTGATAAGTCTGTCACAATTTTCACGTTTTCTCTTACGCTCTTACGTGTATCACAAAGAACAACGATTTTCTTTCTTTTCTTTAAAGGTTTCTAGTGTTAGCATCAATTGATGTTTATCACATATCTGTTGGCACAAGTGTGCGCCAGGCTCAATCCTGTTGTAAAAGTGGCAAAACTCAGCCTATCTCAAATCAAACTAAACGCTATTATACACTTTATGAAATGATGTGGAAATCTTTTGGGATTGTTTTATTCCATATGAACGTATGTAGTGTACGTAACTCGTGGGTTCTGGAAACATTCGCATAAAAAGCGCAATGAGAAAAAGATTTTAAAATAGCTTTGAGTGTTTAAAATACTGTTCTAACAGCGGACGAAATCTCAAAACATACTTTATAACTCAACTGCACAGGACACTGACCGAATTCGATTTTGAACGTCCTCGAAGACTTCTTCATAGATTGACTTAAATTCTTAGGTGATCCACAACAAACATAAACCTGTTACGATAAGTTGACTTCTTTGTTGCTTATCAATCGATTCTGCTAATCGTTATGTCTCATAGTAAAAATTTAAACACGTAAAATTGCCCAATATGCAATTTAGTCTGGCTAACTTAAAGCGGCACTGGCACATTTTCACACTAAAATATGAAATTTATTCACTTTACTCGCAAATGATAATCAGTACCATTGGAAGAATGTAGATATAATTTACACATAAAAATAATATACCCCAAAACAGATAAGGACATTCGGGTAATTTGTAGGCTAATTTTAAGTTTGCCGTAACTTTAATACGTGGTGAATATCATAGTTGATATTAAAACCACAAAGACCACAGACCGGTAAAACAGGGTTGATTCGTGGGAATCAACCGCGGCGTGTGTTTTCTTGTGTTAAACGCCATTTCCGTCGTTTGCTGAATTAATGACTCCGGAGTCATTTTATTATAAAATCGTTCTGTTTACCCATAAGGGCGCTGATTTAGGCTTAATCATTTCAGGTGAGGGCTAATGTATATAAAAGCTTTACACCCATGTAAAAATATCAATTTGGAAAAATCCTGAAGTTGCGCTATTTTTCAAATATGCCAGTATCTCTCAACCATGTCCATGGAAGAAGAAAGATACCAGGTCCTATAACGTGTTTATTGACATCCCAGGGATTTGTGAGATATGAGGAACGATGACTATTCACACAATCAACTAAGGGTGGGCGGTAATTGTGGTATGGTATTCTAAAGTTTTTTCCTTATTCAAAATACCAGTGGCAGTGCAGAAGCGATACACCATACATCATGGATGGTATAATCCTATCATGGATGCGCAACCGGTGTCAGTCATCATTGTAAGCACGCATGCACGAGTTACTGCATGACCTCGTGTTTTAGTCACCCTCCTTGCCCCAAAACATCCATCATAATGTCATCACGATTCCATCGTTTCTCTCGGTGATGAAAGATGACCTAATACATTGCCAATAATTTCCTAACACACCACCGTTCCCACCAAATAGTCAATTCCAATGTCCAGTTACAGATTTTGGGATTACATTCCAGAGGATTTACTGCTGGCATTTTGACCTATAGACATCCTATCTTAAACCTTATCGCTTCTCATCTTCAAACATCCTCAAATTGAACTGATTAAAGAAAATGTTACTTTCTCTTAATTTATTTGAGCAAGGATCCACCGTCCATTTTTTCGACCTTTTATTTCAGGTATTTTCCATTTTCCATTGGACTTAACGCTCTTTCAACCAGTCGTCAGTGGAGACATCTCTGAAACTACAACAGAGATATGATATTGTCACCAGAAGATAATTAGTGTCCGCATCTTCGTCTCCTGTCACACCTCGGCATCTTGATAGGAAGGGAAGTCTTTCCATACTCTATCATGATGCTTCAGCGATTGCGGATACAGACATCAACTTTTAATTCACTACTGGCTGTGTTACATTGCTTTTTGTTTTACTGCTAGTAGTAAGTGCGAGCTGTAAAGACCATGTGAAGAAATACTGTGGTAACATGGGTTGTCAACAAGGATTATTGACTAAAATGTTGGAGATGCAAGAGGCATGCTCCAAATTGCGCAATGGCGAAACGGATGAATGTGATCAAGTATGTCAAGAAGGTATAGTGGAACTTCTAAGAGCATACAATGGATCTGAGGGTTTATTTACTTGTAACTGTACTGATACTGAGATGTTTTACGGACAGTCAGCCTGTGAATTAGATCGCAGACGTTTAGTTTCCTGCCCACCACTAGTTGCCTTATTCCAAACCGAAGTTGAGTCTTCACCATGTATCTCTGCCAGTCAGGAATGTGAAGGTGATGCGGCATGCAAAGCCAGTCTTGATGCTTATTTACAATGTTGTATTACCACTTTGAAACTTTCCACGCAGCCTAGTGCAATAAAACTCACTGGTACTTTTGGAAAGTAAGACTTGTTGTTTTTGTACGCGATTAAGAAGTATTTTGAGAAAATATACCTTCAATATTGTCAACAAGCTTCAACATTATTCTAAGAGTTTCCTAACATTCCTCCCTATTGAATCGAATCAATCTGAACTATCTTGTTGAAAACTAAGTGTCAAGCGCCAAGGGTATTACCTTTATGCTTGGGCCCAGTTGAAATGTATGAACCGCCACTAGTTCAAACAGAAGAAGCCATCCTATGTCATAAGAGAGTTACTACTTCTTTGCGTTTTCGTCCTATAACCGGACAACTATGTGTGTCCCAACTCTGCTATGAATTCTGTATTTTTACTATTGTGAGGCGCTGTGGACAAAAATGCACAACTGACACGACAGGAAGAAAACTGGTATTCATAGCAAAATAGCAGTGAGCAGGGGTAGGCATCAAGTAACAAACTCACCGCCAAGCGAACTGCACATGCAACACTGCATGAGTTTTTTTTTTTAATTAGTGGGTGACCCGATCGAAATACTTCGTCCTCCACCCACTTATTTCCATCAAAATGGCGATTTTGGTATCAGAAAAAAGTTCAATTTTCTCATTACCCCGATAAAAATACTTTGGTGTTGGGGGCGCGGGAGTTGGGACTTCAGACAACCCCCCCTTTTTAGGTTTGAAAAAATATTTGATCCCCCTTTTAGGGTCTTGAAAATTGGCAACGAGAAGATTTCAACTATCAGTGTCCCTAAAAAAATGGCAAGTACTGATTTTTTTTTGTGTGCCCTGATGTAAAGCTTTCCCCAAAAATATCACCCATCTGAAAGATACGCTGAGAAATGTTTCCGTTGGGTACAAATTGTTAAATTTCTAATTTCGTATAGGAGCACATATGAAATTCAGCCTAGTTTACATTGAATATGAACAATCAAAATCACCTTTTTTCTCTCTTTAAGACATTTCTATAGCCAATATAAGGTAGGTAATCTATTGAGTGCTAATCTATATGAAGTTACTATTTATGACACATATTTGGGTGCCTCAAAATCTCTCGTTGCACCTTTAACATTTGTTGATTGCCCCCTTATACCTTCAGACAAAAAGCAAATTGCATAGGTTATACATACAGAAATCCCTATGGGGGCTGACCAGTTTAAGTCCGACCTATTCCGAGGTGGGACCCTTACTGAAAGGTAAAAATGACGATATTGCAGTCAGGCGACAGCAAGTGGCCCCGGGCTTGGGTGGTCCGCTTCTCAACACAAGCACGGAATCCTTGCAATATTCGTTTTTGTATTTATTAGTTTCTCATGCGAAATTGATAAACCATTTTGATTTTGTAAGTGGTTCACCTCAATATCAACACAAAACCCGGTAAGATCTTAAAAATAAAAATATGTGGCACTTGATGTGTGTAGCTTTTTGTTCGGAATTCATAATGTAGCATACAAGTACATGGCTAGATCAATTTCTATAATTTGTTTTTTTTTTTTTCAATTTTTAAAAACATTGTTGGAGGGAAAATATTTTACAATAGCCTCTGAATCAAAGTTGAACATGGCGCTAGGACAAACTGCCCAACAGCAGACGAGGTGGCCCAAGCCTCTTCAATAATAGCACTCGCTAACTGTCGACTCGCCCGGTTCTTTCATACATAAAGTCATAAACCACCCTTCCATTGGAGTTGAGTTTTCAGCTTCATCGGTTGTTGGAATAAGAGAATATTGCTATACTACTATCTTTGAAAAAATATGTCGGGCAAATCCAGAAATATTGACTAACCTTATTTTAAAACTCTCGCATCTTTGATGATGGTTTGATCACAAGTTATCCACTTCACCATTTCACTGCTTCCCGCGGAAAAAACCGTCCGTATTCTCATCCTCTTTCAGCCATAGTCTATACCTCAATGCATTGGTCTCTTTTCTCCTTATCCAGGTGCCCTTCTCAATATTCCTAAATTAGTCTGTCTCTAGCTACGATGCATGAAGTTCTTGATAAAATAATGCTGATGATGATTATAACACTTTTGGTAAGATAAGTGTTTCTGAGTTTATGATGATGCATTCCTTGAAAAAATGTTTACTATAATAGAAAAATCAAGATCATCTTGGATTACTAAGGGCTTAATTACGAGCATTCATCCACATAACAAACTCATAACTGTATCTTTAGATTAAACCAATAGTCGAAGGAAGTAATTAGATAAGTGACAAGTTTTATCAAAACAAAAGTGCAGGCATGATGAATTGGATCGTATCCTAAAAGAAGTCGCCAACGAAATAGTCGCCCACTTACCACAATATTCAACTTATCAATATCACAGGTGGTCCCCGAAAAACTTAAAGTTGGCGAAAGTTACTCAATTTATAAAAAAGAAGAATGAATGCCGACATTTTTTCCAATTAAGGCCCGTCCTGTGTCTTGTATACCGTGTTTTTTTCCAACATACTTGAACGATTAAGTCTTTAATAGTTGTATGGATTTTATAGACATTCATAAAATACTAAATGAAAAACATTTTTATATATAATTTATACTTTTTGGTAAAAATTCCTAAAAACTTTCTGAATTTACCAAAGCAGTAGAAATTAATGAATCTACAATTGGACTATTTTGGATTTATCGAAAGCATTTGACACCATTAATCATAATTATTACTGCATAAACTAGAACATATGGGGTCGTGAGTTGTTTTATCATCTGGTTTTCAACTACTTAAGTTAACAGAAAACAGTATGTGTTTATCAGTCATTGTGAATCTGACGTACAAATATTATTTGTGGTGTACTCAGGGTTCGATATTAGGCCCGCATTGCTATTTATACTCTATATTATTGATAGGTAACACTTCATCTGTATTGATCATTTGTGTTTGCTGACGACACCACACTATTGTATTCTCACAAAGACATTGCCAGCAAGATTGATTATAAATAAAGACTAAGAGAAGTAAGCAACCTGGTTCAAGCATAAATTACAGTAAACCCATTAAAACAAATTACATGGTATTGGGTACACCGAAACTCACTTCGAGGAATGAATCTACGGGTAATGACAATGGAAACAAAATAACATTAAGAGTAAATTATCTAAATTTCTTGGTGTATTGATAGATGAAAACCTTACTTGGAAATGTCATATTGATACTCTATCCAAAACAATCTCAGAAACATTGGTGTACTAAACAAATTAAAACACTTTATACCGGAATATATCCTTTTACTCTCTATATATTGTACTCTAATTTGGCCTTATATAATTATGGAATCTTAATATGGGGAATACTTGTAAAACTTACTCTAGATAAATTAATAAAGCTTCAAAAATGGGCAGTGAGGAATATCAAATAGCAAATTACAGAGCCACACTGCACCCTTATTTGCCAGATATAATGCCTTAAATATAGGAGATATATACAACTAGAGCTTGGTAATTTATGTAAAATCTTCCATTAACAATTGCCGAGTAACAGTTAAACGGTTATTTTAGTAAACGGTCTGACATTCACAGGTAATGGCACAGAATATCAACGATTACAATCTTACGAGAAAATAAGAAAGCTTTTACTGATCAATCCGTTCGAACATCTGGTCCTATTCTGTGGAACATTTGGGAATATCTACACAACTCGAATCAGTACCTCACTTTCGCAACATATAAAGTGAACTTATTTCCAAAGTACACAGTGCAAAATAACTAAGTCCCCCCCCCTGACAAGGTACCATTTTCATTTTCTGAAAATTGCGCTCCTTAACCTGTTCAAAAAATGTGAATGTTACTGCAATTTACACACATTTAATGTGCAAAAAAAAAATCGCAACAATAGTAATCTTCTCCCTTGAAATGCGTCATTTATTAAATTTGATGAGAATTAAAATGGCACGTTCGTACATAGGATTTATTAATCGAGAAAATCCCGGACGAGAAGTACCAACATGCCCTAGTCAACAAGGAATACTACAGACACTTGAGTTTGTACCAATGGATAGCTATGGCTTTCTTTCCTGGGTACCAAACGAGTACAACATGCCTAAATTACTCAGACTGACGTTTAAAAGTTCACCTGTCCACACACTGTCAATTTCCTAGTCAACATGCGAGAGAATCGGGGAAAATGTGTTGTTTCACCAAAATGTTTGGATATCCCGATTTCCACACGGTTTTGCTTTCTTTGATGGGATAATGACTCGAATTTATACTCAGAGATTTGTAGTGGCTACTTTTTTGAGTCGGAAATATTGCGAAATATCAATTTTTTTTTTCACAGTATAGGCAGTATTTTTATCTTGCCTCAAATTAGGACTTCATATTGACTCCTAAGGGATGTTGGTACTTAAAGTGATACCAATGGACAGAAGAAACTTTAAGCTATCCTGTACCCAATTTATGGGAATCGGATGTTCAGTAAATAGGGGAAAAAGAATCTTTAAAAAAATCTTTAAACTGATTTTGCTCGACTGTTAAAAAGTCACTCTGTGTGAAACTTTTTTTGCACATCATTAATTGTACATTTGTGTAACATTTTACATTTTTGTTAACAGGTTAAGAGCCCACTTTTCTAGAAAATCACATTTGTCTGTGGGAACTTACTTTTTTTGAACTATATATAAAGAATATTTTTTTGCAATTATTTTATTTAATACTGTAATATGCTGTGATTTTAATGTGGATAATTTGAAAATCATGGTGGCATTGAGGCCGTTTTTTTGGTGTTTTGTTGATTTGTATGTCCTTATCTTAAGATGTGGTAACATCAACTTTCAGGGGTTTGACCCAGTCGGGGCCTCATTTGCCTTTTGGTCAACTCCTCCAGAATTTTGGTCTATGTAATGTGTTTGGTGTAAATGATTTTATGGAAATAAAGTTGAAGTTGCATTTCCCTTCGCGGTTGATACTGTGGTGTTCACAGCTAGGGTCTGGTGATTACCAATTTGTATAGGTTCTGAGGATGATCTCCTTTCTCTGTTCTTTTCTTTGCCACACAATCATTGTGATTTGTTTACATTTTGTAAAGGAAAAAAAATACGTTTTGTTATTTTTTGTCTTTGAGTGCACAATGGACAGTTGCTTAACCACGCTTTTTTTTTTGGGGGGGGGGGGGGGGGGAGGCACATATATTTAAAGGGGGGGAAGCAAATATTGAAATTTTGTTAAATAACATAGGCCGAATGTTTCACGTAAATGGCCGCGTGTGCAGAAAATCACATTTTTTAGAAGGGGGGGGTGCGGCAAGATTCCCACACTTTGTTGCACTTGTTGCCAAACTCCTGTTCCCTTCTTAGCGTATCCACATTCATTAGTAATGGCTTTGTGGTGTTTTCTGATCTGTCCAAAACAGTGGTGTTCTCAAATATTATCCACCCAGATATAGGTACATACGTCTGGCTGCTTCATTGAATTCTGCAAGGTCCGTGTTTGTGCATTTTGGGCTCCAGCAGTGGGCAGACCAAGAGATGTTTCCATTGTCTGTGGTGCCTGTCCACACATCAGGTAGTGTCCTGGGGTTCGTTCGGCGAAGCCTCTTAAGCCTAACGGAGCCCTATTTGTGACGTAGTTACTACAACTTACTAAGATTGTTTTTTTCGCGTTCGTGAAACTTGGACGTACCACGTGTGGTCTTACGAGTAAGCCCAGATTTACGATAAAAGTACGTGGGTCACGAGTACACTTAACACAGTCGTAGTGTGGGGGAAGTGAATCAACGCGGTCCGCCTTCGCTCCATCTTGTTAGTATCTATCATGGTAACAGCATTTTAATATTCCAGAAAATGAAGGGAGATACAGTCCTGAACGAAAAAATAAGATATTATAGAACCCCCTGATCTATGTCAGACCAGGAGTGTCGTTGCTGCATATACACTGCAATCAAAAGTGATTACAAATTAAAACCGTTCTAAACCTATTTGCACCCACGTTCCAAAAATTTGAAATATCTGTTTAATATCTAAACAGTTTAATCTTAACCGTTAGGCATTTGCCATATGTGTTTAGACATTTGACGCCATGTGTTTAGCGATTTGACATGTTTCAATACCTAAACACTAATTGGCACCATGTTCTAAACACTGTTTTAGAGATGCCAACTGATATACAGGGCTTATCAAAATTATAATAATGGAACCAAAATAATTCTAGAGACTGGTTAGGTAACGCCAAAGTGACCGGAGCATCTCTTAAAGTCACAGATCTCTTATTTCCAATGACATTGTAATTCATTAGAACATATACAGTCAGGTTGGCTGACTGATAATCATGTAATAACGCAATTGAAGCATGTATAAATTAAATTCAACAAAAAGAGAATTAAACATGGTATGTTATAATAATCATATATCATTGTCTTATGTAACTTAATGCAATAAGTACATCCCATGTCCCTCAGAATGGCCTGCAACCCTTTTCACAACAGATTGGCCTCCTCTATCCATGAGGAGAGAGAGGGGGGGGGGGGGAAGAGATGAAAAATAATCCTTATCTTCACACTAATCGCTTAAAAAACATAAGCTCAAATGGATTGTCCTTCATTTAGCAATCACAAACTTGTAATAAACTTCCGGAGCCGAATTTTTTGTTGAAAAGTAGGCATATCTATTGGTATTGTTAAACTACACATAAATGTTACTACATCAAAACAAAAAATCCTTTCATTCGCAATTTTTGGTGTAATTAAGTATTTTGGTCGACTATTTTTAGTTCTGGATGGACCTAATTTAATACACACAAAAATTATATTTCGAAATCTCTAAGTCAGCATGAAAAAAGTCACATAACTGTTTGTCACTTATTGCATCATCCCAGTTTTGTTGAAATCCTTTACCTAAAATCAGTGCAATTCTTCTTCGCTAGTAATTGTATGGCTTGCCATTTTTTCAATTGCTTAACAGACATTTCTTCCGGCTACTGAAGCATTTACTTACCGGTAATATTCATTCATGTCCCTTTGTTTTCGTTTATTGGATATGGCCTAATTACTATTTTTTTAATATTTTTTCTTTTTCTTTCACCAACAAGAATGACTCATAATGAGAAAAAATAGCCGCCCTCTTTGATATTGAAAGCCATGTCTTATGTGCGGTAGGTAGGGGCTTATTGAATCTATCGAAAGTTACACTGGTATATTAACAAGATAGACAATGCATGATATAATGTTATTTTATAATATATTCAGATAATTTAAGCGGTTCTATACCAGGAGGAATTCTAAAATTCGCGAGGGGTAGTTCGAGTACTTTTCAGTTTCAATAGTCTATGATCACACGCGTAAGCTTGTAATATCCGTTAATCGATTACTAGAACGGCATTCAACACCAACTCGTTCATAATTGCAGCACCCACGATTGCACCCAACTAGCAGACACGTAATAAGGATCCTAAAGTTTGCGGAAAAGGTATTCCTACGACGTCCTAACGTCCATTGTTCACGACGCACGTTAGTCCAACTTTTGAGCAATCGTAACAAACGATCAGCATAAGTTAGGGATATACTTACGATTCAAGTTCGCGGACGAACCCCTGATCTGCTTCCAAGCAGCCCCACTTCTTCAAGGAAACATTAGCGTCCGCAAATTTGGTCTCAAGCTGTTGAGATCGTCATTCAGCCCATGCGGAGTCAGCTCCAGTGGGAGATGCTCACCAGGTTCAATACCAATGATGTACTGTGGATGGCACAAGGTATGTCTTTACAAGGCGACTCTCTTTACCTCCTAGAGACTGTTTCAAGAGGTTGGACGGCTAAGAACTCTCTCTGGATTTGAGCGGTTGGCACAGGTATCTGAACCAGACATAGGGTGCTTCACATACAAGCTTGGCAGCTACAGCTCGTGCATGCTCGCTACGCTACGACGGATGTTCTAGTGAGCAATTCCTGCTAGGATGTTAAGTTTTCGTTGGAGTTGGACGGAGGCATCCGGTGATAAGGCATTTATTAAAGCTGAATGAAGCTTCTTAGCATGGCTTGTGGGATGTCAGGATTATCAACCGAGTTAGCTGATCCGGGGCCGCGGTATCTATGATACGGACGCTTCCTACCATGGTCCAATCCTTGTGACCTGATAATACCATTGATTGAGAGATCCAATTAGGCTTACTTCCTAGCTGTGGCAATGTTGGTAGTTCTGAGTCCCATATTTCTACATAGCACTGAAAATCTTTTTCCATAGATGTCTTGGTATGTGCCTAATCGATCGTCTCTTCTGGCATCCGTTGCCTTTGTGTCGTAATAAAAATCTGGGAAAAATTGCCATGAAAAAAGGTATATATTACAATCTTTCGAAAATTCTGCTAGATCCCCCCTTCTGGAGTCTTGACAGGACTTTGCGGACAGATAAATACGGATCTTTCAACACACTTTGCATGTGGGACGTCCAGAGACAATCAACGTAGATGTTTTGTCGGAGCACTCACAAATTTAAAGTCATATTTCCTTGATATTCGTCGGGTTTATATGCATCTTATATTCATGGCATTTGACAATCAGTGGACCCACGAGATGTGCTTAAAGATTTTCAAGCTGATCGTCACGTTCCTAACTCATTTTCAAAATATTTTGAATATCACCCAGGTACCTACGGGTCACTCTTGATCGTACGTTATTATTTAAGACCCATTTGTGAAGATGAAGAGCAAGGGTGTGTTCAAGGCCTATCTAAGTAAACCTGGAACGAGCTTACCTGGAGGAAACAAGCCCACATGATGCTGAAGTCACCGCTCTAGCACCCGTCTACTCAACTGCTGAATATGCACGTGGTGTGAACTACACGTGCAAAGACGATTGACCCTGCCTTCGATTCATCTCAATGCTGATGTGCAGTCGATAACTGAAACGAATGTCATACAATCAATAATAATAATAATAACCTGTGAGGAATTTCAGAAAACTTCGTAAACACTAAATTCGGAGCCCCTATGACGCCTGTACCCATAGTATGTGATCCGTTGGAAAGGATTGTCATGCATTGACATAGGGTCATTGGAGGGAAGTAGTTAGGGGAATAAAGGAAGTGCTGTCATATTATGTGATTATGGATATGCAACAAACTCACCCTTGAAGCAATTCCCTGGAGGCTATAGATAGTTGATAAAGTTGTTCTCTTGAATAAGGAATTCCCAGAAAAAAAGAATTCTGCCAGGGTTTCGAAATTTCACATCAAAGTTAAATCAACATCCGGATCAGTTTACTGTCCATGTCAGTCAATGGTCTGACCACATCGCCGTATCACCCTCAGACGGATGGGTTGGTTGAAAGGTTCAACGGCACCCTTAAGTCAAAATGATGGAGGAAGTTTGTTGATGATGTTCCCCGCCACTGGTAATCTATTCCGAATTTTTTGTTTCATATACATCATCCAGGGATTTGATCACTCACGATGGAGGCACCCCTCCCTAGAATGTTCCACAAATCTCTATCTTGGCCATTCTTGTACCAAGTTGGACAAGTCGTTTTGTCATTTCGTCTCTCCATCTGGTTTTTGGACGTTCCTGGCTTTCCGGTCCATTCTCTGGGGGTCCCCTCTGTCACTTCTGTTGGCTCCACCTGTTACCTGCAGTCTAGGCACAGGGACTGCCCATTCTATGTTTGGCACTCCGAATGCAGTTCATGAACTTGTGATCTTGAGTGTGCTTCATTCAACTATATTATCTATAAACCGGTGTTGCGTATTGCAATAGTCTGGTATGGATACTTGTACCCGTAGACTAGTCTATAACCTGCATGATCTTATTTGATAAAACGCCTTCATGCTACTATCTACTAAACAGCAATGGTTACAATAGACAACGAAGTATGTGATCCGTGGGAAAGGATTGCCATGCATTGACATTAGGGGGTCAAGTGGAGGGAAGTAAGTCAGGGAATAAATAGGTGCTGGTCATAATATGTGATTATGCAAAAGTCACCCTGAATGCAATTCCTTGAGGCGATTAAGATAGTGATAAAAGTTGTTCTCTTGAATAGGAATCACCAGAAAAAAATAACTGACCAAGTTGGTGTCGAATTTCACATCAAAACTGTTAAATCAACCTGATCAGTACTGTCATGTCCAATCAAGGGTCTGCCCACTTCGCCGTATCACCCTTCAGACGGATGGGTTGGTTGAAAGGTTTTCAACGGCACCCTGAAGTCAATGATTAGGAAGTGTTGATGAGGATCCCCGCAACGGGGATTAAGATACTTCCATAAATTTTGTTTCCAGTGTTAGCCATATCCAGGTTTGATCACTCACGATGGAGGAACCCCTTCCTAGAATGTTTCTACAACTGCTCTATTTTGCCATCTTGTCCAAGTTGGACCAAGGTTTGTCATTTCGTCTCTCCATTTGGTTTTGGACGTCCTGGCTTTGGTCCATTCTTGGGGGTCTCACTATGTCACCCAGTGGCTGAACCAGAGGGGGGGGGGGCAGGGGCAGCTGCCCCCCTGTGGGGAAATCTGCACCCCTCGCCCCTGAAAAATTAGTGATTTACATAGGTCCTATACACTATACAACAAATGTTAATATATGATTGCCCCCCCTGAAAATCTATGTGCCCCCCTTTGCCCCCCTGAAAAAAAAAACTGGTTTACGCCACTGTCTGTCACTCTGTTGGTTCCAGCTGTATCCTGCAGTCTAGCAACATGCCTGCCATCTTAGTGGCCTCCAAATGCAGTAGATAATAATTTTTGTGTATAGTGAGGTTCCACGTGAGTCAACAGGGTGGGAGGTGCTATCTAGGAAGACAGCTTATGGTTACATAAGTGATGGCAGCTATTAATTATGTAATTTCTTTAAATTTCTTTCATATTAACTTCATAGATTTTGGTCAACAAAAGCAAAGTGACTTACTTAAAATTCAAGGTTATTTCTTTCAAATTTTTAAAGTTGACACAAATCTTGAAAACAAATTGGGGAATGTTATATTGTCTGGCCTTTATTTATTTAGTTCACTGTGACTTACAGACTGACTTTGGTGTTGCTAGCCCATTTTCATGCATATCACCCCTATGGGGATCATTTGTATTTCTTATAGCCACCTCTATTGGTAGATAATGGTTTAACATCTGCTTTCACCCTGGCAACAAAGTTCCATGCTGAGAATGATAACAACTGATGGGCAGAAAATCGTTGATAGTGAAAGGACGATGCTGTGGGCTCTAGTACTGGCATGCACTCACATAATTAAACACCATTAATCATTTATATGCTACATCTGCTTCTGTGATCTTGAGTGTGCTTCATCAACATATTATCTATTTTTAAAACTGTGTTGCGTATTGGCAATAGTCTGGCATTGACATACTTGTACCCGTAGACTAGTCTATAGTCTATACCCTCATGATTTTATTTGATACCTCTTCCACTGCGACTATCTTACTTAAGACAGCAATGGTGAAAATTTTATTAAACAATGGCATATTAGCCAGGACAAGTCCAATAGTGACATAGCACTAAATTAAAGGGAGCCATAAAAAAAACAACAAAAATAAGAAGCAGCCTTAAAACCAAAAGTGAAAAGAATGGCGGATGGAAAAGCAAAAAAAGGGACCAGAAGAATGGAGAAAATAAAAAAAAGCCTAAGACCTATAGCTACAAGATGTGAAGGCTAACAGCGGCTTTAAAGGCTTTTAGGGAGGTGCTCTTGACAACATCCTCGGGCAGGGAGTTCCATAATGTGGGAGCCAAAATGCATAAAAAGACCTTTTTTTTTTTTTTTCTTTTTTTTTTTTTTGGAAAGCGAGAGCCTGGGGAAGGGTGGATCAAGAGAGAGGCTATTGAGATTGCGGATGGTAGGTCTAGGGTGCGACGTGAAGGGATTAGGAGAAGAGCCAAGGTGGGTAAGAATCTTGAAGAGATGGCACAGGACAGCACGTCACGGCGCTTAGATTACGGAGGAAAGATTGGAAAGAAGGAGGAGATCTTCATGAGAGATTCCAAGAAAAATGGAGAAGACTTGCAGGCAAATCGCGGAGTAGATTTCCAACCTGTTGGTTAGCGTGATGTTTAAAGGATGCCAAGTGATATTGCCGTACTCAAGGATGGGTTGAACCAAACGCAAGGAAGAAAACGGCGGTGGTAGGGAGGGCGTTGTTAAAAGACCTATGGATATAGCCTATGGTTCTCTGGCTTTCTGCAGATATAGTCCAAGTGCACATTCCAGGCTAAATTTCAGAGATGTGCAATACCAAGGAATGTGGAAGGAGGAAACTCTTTCAAATGACTGGTTATTCATGCTGAGAGAGTTGGGAAACGGGTTTTTCTTGGTGGAAAGGACCATGAGTTTAGTTGCTGGGCATGGGCAGTGAGATTGTGTTGGTAAAACCAGTTATGAATAGTATCAATGTCTGCATGAAAGCTGGTGATATCACTGTCATGGCTGATGGGTTGGTATAGGTTGGTGTCATCAGAATAAAGAACCAAGGAAGTGTTGAGAGAAAATGAAGAATTAGAAAGATCATTGATATAGATAAGAAGAGTAGTGGCCCCAGACGAGCCCTGGGAACACCAGACAGAAGGGACAGGGCATCAGAGAAATGATGAAAGAAAACAGACTGTGTACGGCCGAAAAGGTAGGACCTTAGCCAGCAAAGAAGGGACCAGTGATCCCAGCAGAATGGAGTTTACGCAAAGAGGGCAATGGGGGACTTTGTCAAATGCCTTACTTAGGTCGAAATAAGGCCAGCCACACTTTCCGACTTTTCAAGATGTCATACCAATCATTAAGGGCCGTGGGGAGGGCATCGGCAGTGGAAGACTCGGAAAGAAAGCCAATTGAGGTTTGGTTAGAACTTTGGTGCGATTAAGAGAGAAAGGATGTGCTTATGGATAACCCTTTCCAAAATCGTGCAGACAATAGGTTGCAATGAATGGACGGTAGTTGGAAACAGAGTGACAATCACAAGACTTGAAGATCGGAATAACCTAGAAAGCTTCAATGCACTGGGTGTAACACCAGAGGAGATGGAAAAGATTAAAGATCGTCACAGAATGGATGAAACAGTAACAGCACAATTCTAGCATCGTAAAACTGTTATGCAATCCACACCTGCGCTGAGTTGCGTATTTAGCTTCGAATAAGATTCACGATCTCTCCGGAAATACATCTTGAAAGAGAAAGAGTAGAGGTATGTATAGTGTGGAGCAGAAAATTGGGGCAGCATCACGTGAAACACTCAGAGAAAAAATGACTGAATGAATTGGCGATCTAGAGAGGTGAAGAGGCACATTTTCCCTTGTATGATGTATCAGAATGGAGGGATTGCCGGACCGCGAATTGACACAGCCCCAAAGGATTGGTGGGAGAATCATTATTTTCAAGAGGCTGGCAAAACAGGTTTGCTGGAAATTTTTAAAATGGTTTGAGAGAGCATTCCTGGCGCTTGATATTTGGATAAATATCAGTTCAGAGGTTTTTAATTGTGAACAGTGCATGTTTTCTTAATTTCATTACTGAGCTCAAGGGGGGGGGGGGGGGGGTTTTTTTTTGGGGGTGAGCCATGGTGGGTCTTTTGTCTTGAAGGACAGACTGTTGGGGAATACACTCAGACATGATTTCCATGAAAAAAACTGTAGAAGTTATCCCATGCAGTATCGACATTAACACTGTCATCAAAACTATAACTAGACAACCTGTTGTTGCCGCATCCCAATAGGACACGAAGGCGTTTTCAAACTGAAGGACAATTTGTAGGCGATGCTTGATGGTAGGTGATATCTATGTAAGACAGCTATGGTAGCAATAGGAACGATGACAGATACTAATATACTGAAAACAGCAATGGTTACAATAGAAAGCGAAGGCTGTTTCAAATGAATACACCTGTAGTCGATAATGATGGTAGGTGCTATCTATGGAAGACAGGCCATGTGCAAAGGATTGATGACATCTACAATCTACTGAAGACAGGCAATGGATACAATAGACAGTGAAGGCTGTTTCCTAATTAAGACAATTGTAGTACAATTGATGGTAGGTGATATCTATGAAAGATAGGAAAATGGCTACAATAGAACAAGGAAGGCCAGTGAAGGAAATGGGATGCAGACCGGGCGAAAGAGGACCAAATGGACAGACCCTACGGCAACGACTTCTGGAAGTGACTAATAGACAGAGGAGTAGTTTGAAAACAAATGATGTGGTTATACCTGTCCAATAGACGGGAAAAAAGGATTCAAGAATGTGAATCTCCATCAAACGAGCTCTAGTCTTTGAGCAAGTTCATTGCAGCCATGCTCTTGCACTGAAGGCAGACGTAAGTCGAACCGTCGGCGCACCCAACAAAGAGGTAAATGATAAACCCACAGTGCTTTCGAGTCGGCAGGCAAGAGTTTTCCCACAAAAAGAAAACCAGAGAAGAAGCCCACATAAAATGCAGACCCTGACGTTACAAGGATACATAAATCGCGAAGCCATCTGAAGCCTCAATCTGTGAAAATCCCTTTGATGTACAACTTTTGAAGATACCAAACTGAGATAGGCGATATTCAGAATGAGCAATTAACCAATCTGGAGGAATCATGTGTGCAAGAGAAGCGACTCGTAGCAGATTGGAGTTAAAACCAGCAGTCTCCAAAAAAGGAGGAATGTTTCATTGGTAGAAACCAGCACATCACCTTCGGGCCTAGTTCTTATCTGTTTTAAGAGAAGCACTATGATATAGATCTCCCCTGTGAAGGTGACTAGTAGGGGAAATTCACCTAATGCAGTATCTCTTGTCTAGATTAGTGTGTTCTGAGGTATCTGGGGTTTGGACCAGACTTTGGCGGGGTAAAAACCCTGGTTTTGTGAGCGCTCAACATTACGCTTCCATCAGCGCATATTGCTAGAGTTGCTTGTAGCCCCATCTGTCTGAATGTCTTGGATTCTGCGGAGTCAGATGACATAGCTGGCTCTGAGTGCAATTTTGGCCGCTGTATCGGTTATAGCCTTTTTGCTGTCCTTTTGGACTGCCCTAAGAAGTCAGGGGCATTGTTGACTGATGTATTGCAGAAGTCTTGCGTCCTACTTCCTTGGAAAGTAATTGTATATCTCACATCCTCTGTTTTCAAGTCAGCCACTAGATCTTGGAATTTGATTCTGGCATATGCATTGGATAGGTTCTCTCCATAGGGACCGTCAGATCTATGATGATCACTGTTTTTTGTTTTGAGTGGAATAAATGGGATATCTGCTCTCTTAGTGTTCTTCAGTGATTTCTGGAGGGAACTCTATTTGCTTGTGGTCCTCATCCATCAGGCGAATATCCAGTATTGGCCTTCTTAGAATGTGGTGGCTATTGTCTTAGCATTGGTAAGAATGGATTTAGATAGGTTGTACCATCAGCGGTGCGAAAGGAATGTAGAGATAGATTTAGATTTCAGGTGCGAACGATGGGTTTTTTGATTGCCTCCTCAACGACGTACGGTACCAGACCTGTTAGAGATTGCTTCAGTGTTTGGGTCATTGGCAAAGTTGTATCTTCCGATTAGTAATGAGTACGCTACAACCGTTGGAATTGTGGAACAGTGTGTAATGACGATGATGACATACTTGGCAGAGTCCAAGATTGGTCTTGCCTCACAGCTTCAGATTGACAGGGAATGGAAGTTGATTATGATACGTTGATGTGGAAAGACAACAGCTTCTGGTCCAAATACAAAATTTCTTCCAGGACGTGTCGACCTGCTGACAGACTCCCAGTCAACCACTGCCCTTGTTTCGCAACTCCGTAAAGGTAGACCAACATGTTTTCCTCAATCTACATATTTATTCGTCCGGTGATGTGAGGCATTTCCTGTTGTTCTTGATGACTCATTGCTTTGAGAGCAGCTTTGGTCTTTGATCAGCTTTTGGTTCTTTTTGTACCCAAGACGGCTCTATCCGTCTGGACCCTGCAGCAATGCTCAAGACAACAAACGAACGAACGAAAAAAATAAGGCCGTTTTGCAGAAAGATACGAAGGGCCAATATAAACACGCCTGGGAGATATGGCCAAGGTGCACTAAGCTAATTTGAAAAAAAAAAGATTTTCCTAAGCTCGTACGACGACACAACAAAGTAAGGAAACTAGCGCTGCATCACAAGAAGAAAAAGTTACCAGAAAGAGCTGCACCATTCCAAAAAAATTCAAAAAATCCACGTCACTGAATGAGAAACAACCAAATCCCTTCTTCAGCAAAACAGATGCTGAGAGGTTTTTCAAAAATGTAACAGTGAAGAAAGCGTCGTAAACTACAAATACCACCCTCTAAAGGGCTGAAGAGACCACCAAAGCCAACCAAGGCATTCGACACTAAACACCCAGTTTGTCAGAGTTAAACAGCTATATTCAGAAAAGAAGAAATAGAAATGCCAGTGCTCCAGGTACCAATCGCAGCACCTTGATGACCTAGTTTGGAAAATGCCTGAACAACCACGGCTACTACAGAAAGTTATTTGCAATATAGGAGAGAAAACAGCGGCAATACCTGTGAGCTGGAAAACTGGAGAAACCATCCTTATAACCAAAGAGGAGAACATTGTGATCCCTCCTTCTTAAGGCCCACACATTGGAAGAATTCTCGTGGTAAACTCGGAATGGGTATTCTCACTCAAAAACCATCAACTACCTGACAAAACAAATATATATATTGGACCAATCCATTCAGAAGGGTGTCATGGAGAAAAATCGGAGAAAATATCAGGATGTGGGAAACACACACAAAGCATAACTGAGAAATGTTCCAAGATGCCAAAAAGAATGTAAACCAATGTGACAACTGGTTGGACCTTGCAAAATGCATACGGTACTGTACCACACAACCTGGTACAGTTTGCTTAGAGTGGTATCAGGTTCCAGACCAATTATGGAATATCATATTTAAGTACTATGATGAGCTGATCAAAACAACTGAATAGGCAACCGACTATTACAGTGCATGATGGAGTCTCCAGGCGGCCCACTCTTCTGCATACGGTTTTGGCCGTCTTCAATGTGTGTCTTGATCTCCTAGAACAGTCAAAACACTCGGTATGCTGAGTGGATCTGACATCATATCATCTCCTTAAGCATTATGAAGATGACCTGACCCTCGTTAGCTAGGGAGGCCTACAAGGATGTCAAGAACTTGTAAATAGTGAACAACTTCCTCAACTGGGACACTGGTAATTAAGCCAAACCAACCAAGCAGATGCAAGTCTCATGACACGAAGAAGTTGTCCTCAACGTAGAACAAAAGGGACACAAAAACGCAATGCATGCATACCGATCCCGGCCTAGAAATGAGACGGACAGCAGATTAATTGTATCCACAGTTCCCAACCCATGCGGTTCTTCGGGTAGCGGGATCTCCCGGTGGTGCTCACTCAATCGGTGATACTGACCGTAATGATCGTTACCAAAATCGCGGAAAAATATGGCACGCGAGAGCGAACATAGATGTGAACCATGTTGTAATACAGTTTTTGGGTCCAATCATGTATCACAAATACATATTCAATGGGATAGAACCACCATACGATGGGGGAACCATGTTCATTAACCACAAGCGTGCCATATTGGTCCGCGTTTTTGGGCACAAAAGCTTTGGTAACGATCATGCGCGTCAGTGGTGCCGGTTGGGTGAGCCCACCGGGGGCTGATATATAACGAATGAAGGACAAAACCATCAGGAGACATGGGTAAGCACCAAACATGATGCACTGCCTTCAAACAAACCAGTTCAAATCCTATGATGGGCTTATGGAAAGCATGGATATACAATAAGCCTATTGTACCCAAAAATGGACATGGGGAGTTCACCATTATTAATTCCCAAAATTCCTACATCGCACGTCTTGAAGCTACTGGCACCAAATACGGAACCAATGGGCAGGTATAAGCAGATTGAGTCCACCACCAGTGCTCTGTACAGGAGTAGGAAACACTATGGCCTGCAAATGAAAAAGCTAACCACATCAGTCAATTGTAATGCAAGTACTAAGTACCAGCTAAACAAACACCCTTAAAGATTTAGAAGGACCACAGACACTAAAATACATGGGAAGTTAAAAGTCAAAATCCGGATGGAATGGTGTAAAGCATTAGAACAGAAAGACCGCCATCTAATTCTGAATGAAAGGCTAGAGGTCACACGGGACAGGAGCCGGCGGTCTTGTTATCTAGGCTAGGTCATTTTCCCCAAAAAAACATGGTGTTTCCCTGCTGCATGAGCCCTTCATGTTCTTTAGTAGTACCCTATTATTCTTGCTGGTCTCGCCCATGTTGTAACGAGGTATGCGTAATATCATTTCAAGCTCCCTCTTTGCCTCACTCTCCTCCTTTTTCCATCCTTGGTGCCATCCAACATTCTTTTCGTCCACCTGTTGTCATTTCTATGGGACAACAGGGCCCAGCCCATCTCACTTTAACTGTTTATTTCAATTAAAACATCTGTAAATTCCAGCCGAGTTGAGGTGGTTGTACATCATTTGCCTTTCCATTGACTTTGAGTGATGCTAGCGTTCTTCCAAGGTATTGGGTTGTTTGTGACCATGTTTCTGAACCATTACGTCATTGTTGGGCAGGACGCACTGATTATAAACTCTTCTTCGCAGTGACATAGGACATTTTTGTTGCCATAATAATCCCTTTATGTATTCCAAAACAAACTTCATCCTGATTTTATCCGTCCCAATACTTCTTCCCTTGTACATGCTACAATCTTTCATTTCAGTGTGACCCGGTATTGTATTTCTCCACTTATTTCTTGATATTCGATAGTAATGATCTCCTCTGTTTGAAGTTGTCATGTATTTGTGTTTTTCCTTTATGCATCTTTAATCCACTTTTGACTATCATGATTACGGTCATTTTAGTTGTGGTTTCCAGGTCCTTTACTGTTGAGGTAATGAGGGCCACATCATCTGCAAATCGGAGGTCTGTAATTTCACCATCAACATTGTCTCTTTCCTCCCGGGTAGTTTTTTGAAGCAAGATGTCTCCAGAGTGATGTAAATACTTGGTGACAAGGATCGCCTTGTCTCACTCCTAGAGAAATTTTCACGACTTGCGATATATCCTTATCTAGAGGATGCGAGATGTTGCGTCTGTGTAGATGTCTTCCAGAGAAGCAAACTTTAACCTTTCATTTATACCAATATCTCTTTGTGCCTTGAAGAGATCTGGATGTTCAATAGAATCGAATGCCCTTTCATAGTCAATGAATCCAATGCATAAATCTAGTTGGTAAGCATTGTGCGTTCAATGACGGATTTATAGCTATAGGTGGTCCATGGTTGAGAAACCTTCTCTAAAACCTGCCGTTCCCTTGGTTGTTGTTCATCTAGGTCTTTCTGGAGTCTGTTTGCAGCATCTTTGTGAAGAGTTTATACAGATGGGCGTAAACTTATTGCGTCTATAATTCTTGATGTATGCATTATCCCCTTTCTTAGTGACATAGAATTACTGGCTTCTTTCCGGATGATGGGATTGTTTTTTGACAGAATCTGGTTGAACAATTTTAGTACTTTGATGATTGTTTCACTTCACCTTCTAGAGGATGTTCTTGTATCCCATCTTCCCGGATGCCTTATTCTCCCATCTCTTTCATTGCATTTTCAACTCTTGGTATGTGATATGTGGTAGTTCAGAGCTTTCTGCTTGATGATCCTTGTCTGTCTGCCCGTGAAATGAACTGTACAGTTTTGATAGAAGTCAGAGCAAACCTTTAGGGGACTTCCTCCATATGTGATGTCAGTGTGCATCCTTTTTGCGCAGGTTTAGTTTCTTGTATTCTACTTTCTTTCGGTGAGTTTTACTAAGTTCTGTTGGACCCCCTTCCTGCTTCTAGATATGAAGAATTGAATAATTACTTCTTTTCTGATTCTGTCCATTTTCTTTATGGTGTTTTAATCTAACTCTGCATATTCTCTTCTCTCTAGCTGATTTCTTTTCTTTCCCTTAATTCCTTCGTTTAGAATCAAAACCCTTGATTGGTTATCAGAGAATCTGAACTCACATCTCTACAATAGCATTTCGCACGCTGATGTACAAAAGTACCAAAAGATGATCAGAGACGTGAGTCGTCATGAACAAAGGAAATGCTTCACGGACTAGTTAGAGAATGGAGATGAGGACGAAGACATGTTGGTCTACCTTTTAGGATGTCGAAACAAGGGCAGTGGTGGATTGAATTGCGGAGGTCTTTCAGGCAGGTCGACAGACAATTTTGTATGTCTGGACGTCAGAGGTGCTGTCTTTCCACATCAACGCAATTTCATGAGGCAACTTCACCTACCCAGCCAATATGAAGCTGTGGGCCAAGTCCAATCTAGGATTCTGCCAATTATGCCATCATCGCCATTGCACACTGTTCAACATCCTCAATGATTGTAGCTACTCATTCAAAGTGGAAGATACACCTGGCGCCATGACAACACTGAAAGTTTATCTCCACAGTATGGCACCGCACGTCGTTGAGGCAGGCAAACCAGAAAAAGAAAAAAATCATCATGCATAGAATCTGTACTCCATCCATACACTAGCTTTCGCACAGCTGATGGTACAACCTATTCAAATCCAGTCTTACCAATGCCCAAAGGACGGAGCCACAACATTCAGAAGAAGGCCAATGACTGGGTATTTCCCTTTGGAGGAGGCAACAAAAAAAAATCGTTTTCCTCCAGAAATCACTGAGACAGCTAAGGACCAGATCTACCTCTTTTCTACCAAAAATAAAACGGTGACGGTCCTATGGGAAAGAAAACCTATCTGATGCCATATATGCTAGAAAGAGTGCAAAATACCAATGATCTAGTGGGACTGTGAAAAAAGAGGATGGTCTACATAGTACTTTCCAATAGAAGTAGGAATTTCTGCAATACATCAGCCTGGCCTCCTTGGGCATTCCTAGGAAAGAGGAAGGCTATACACTGAACAGCAGTAAACATTGCACTCAGAGCGAGCTATGTCATCTGGCTCAGTAGAAGTTCTCAAGGCATTCAGGACAGAGGGAGACACAACCATCTCCAAACAATATGCAAGAAGTGGAATGGTTGAGCGCTCACAAAAACCGAACAAAGTCCAGGACCTCAGAACACACAAAGAAATACTGCATAAGGTGAAGTTTTTCCTACTAAGTTCAAAACCCTTCCCCCCCAAAAAAAAAACCGGGGGGAGATATACCTGGAGGCTTATCTTTAAATGGGTTTTAAAAGCAGGATTCGAATGGTGACAGCGCTGGTGTTATACCAATGAAACGATTCCTCTGGTTAGAGCTATCTCTGGAAGACAGGCCCTGGTCGCCATAAGGATTGCAGCCGCTACTATCTACTGAAGACAGCAATGGCTACAATAGACAGTGAAGGCTGTTTCCAACTGAAGACAATTGTAGTTGTATGATTCTGGTAGGTCCGATATATATGAAGATAGCTATGGTGCAATGAGGATTGATAGCAGCTAATATCTACTGAACACAGCAAATTGTTAAAATAGACAATTGAAGGTTGTTTTACAACTGATGGACAATTGTATCATAGATTGATAGTCGGTGCTATCGATGGAAGGAAGACAGCTATAGTGCAATAGGATTGATGACCAGGCTACTATCTACGAAGACCGCCAATGGTTACACTAGACAATGAAGGTTGTTTCCAACTGATGGCAATTGTAGTCATATGAGTGTAGTAGGTGCGATCGATGAAGACAGTATAGTGCAATAAGGATGATGACAGCATATCTACCGAAGACAGCAAGGGTTACAATAGATCAATGAAAGGTGTTTTCCAACTGAGGGCCAATTGTAGTCATATGATTGATAGTAGGTGTTATCGATGGAAGACAGCTATTAGGCTATAAGGATTGATGACAGCTACATATTACGACGACAGCAATGGACAATAGACAATGAAGGTTGTTTCCAACTGATGGCAATTGTAGTCATATGATTGACGTAGTTTGCTATCGATGGAGACAGCTATTAGTAGCAAAAAGGATTGATGACAGCTACTATCTACTGAACACAGCAATGGTTACAATAGACAATGAAGGCTGTTAAATTTACAAGTGATGGCAATGTAGTATATGATTGATGGTAGGTGCTATCGATGGGCGACAGCTATAGTAGCAATAAGGATTGAGACAGCTACTATCGACCGAAAGGGACAGCAATGGTTACGGAATTGGGAGTCTTTCATGCAGGTCGACAGACAATTTTGTATGTCTGGACGCCAGAGCTGTTGTCTTTCCATATCAACGCAATTCATGAGCAACTTCCCTCCCCAGCCAATCTGAAGCTGTGGGCCAAGTCCAATCTAGGATTCTGCCAATTATGCCATCATCGCCATTGCACACTGTTCCACATCCTCAATGATTGTAGCTACTCATTACAAAGTGGAAGATACACCTGGCGCCATGACCAAACACTGAAAGTTATCTCCACAGGTCTGGCACCGCACGTCGTTGAGGCAAACCAGAAAAAAAATCATCATGCATGAGAATCTGTACTCCATCCCAACAATAGCATTTCGCACAGCTGATGGTACAACCTATTCAAATCCAGTCTTACCAATGCCAAAGCCCACCAACATTCAGAAGAAGGCCAATGACGGGATATTCCTTATGGATGAGGAACACAAACAAATAGTTTTCCTTCCAGAAATCACTGAGACAGCTAAGAGACCAGATATCACCATCTTTTCTACCAAAACAAAAACGGTGACGGTCCCTATGGAGAAGAACCTATCTGATGCATATGCTAGAAAGAAGTGCAAATACCAAGATCTAGTGGCTGACTGTGAAATCAGAGGATGGTCTACATACTACTTTCCAATAGAAGTAGGAAGCAGAGGTTTCTGCAATACATCAGCCTGGCATCCTTCGGCATTCCTAAAGGAAAGAGGAAGGCTATAACTGATACAGCAGCCAAAATTGCACTCAGAGCGAGCTATGTCATCTGGCTCAGTAGAAGTTCAAAGGCATTCAGACAGAGGGAGCTACAACCATCTCCAACAATATGCTCTGAGAGAAGTGGAATGGTTGAGCGCTCACAAAACCGACAAAGTCCAGAGACCTCAGAACACACAAAGAGATACTGCATAAGGTGAATTTTTCCCTACTAAGTCGCCTTCACGGGGAGATATACCTGGAGTGCTTATCTTTAAATGGGTAAAAGCAGGCTTCGAATGTGACACCGCTGGTGTTCTACCAATGAACTATTCCTCTTGTTAGATGCTATCTATGGAAGACAGCCATGGTAGCAATAAGGATTGACAGCAGCTACTATCTACTGAAGACAGCAATGGCTACAATAGACAGTGAAGGCTGTTTCCAACTGAAGACAACTGTAGTTGTATGATTGATGGTAGGTCCGATATATATGAAGATAGCTATGGTAGCAATGAGGATTGATAGCAGCTACTATCTACTGAACACAGCAATTGTTAAAATAGACAATGAAGGTTGTTTCCAACTGATGGCAATTGTAGTCATATGATTGATAGTAGGTGCTATCGATGGAAGACAGCTATAGTAGCAATAAGGATTGATGACAGCTACTATCTACCGAAGACAGCAATGGTTACAATAGACAATGAAGGTTGTTTCCAACTGATGGCAATTGTAGTCATATGATTGATAGTAGGTGCTATCGATGGAAGACAGCTGTAGTAGCAATAAGGATTGATGACAGCTACTATCTGGGCCATTCTCCGTTAAAGTGTTCAAGTTTGGTCTCCAAAATGACGAAATATCAACATTAAGGAATTCCTGAAATTCATTGAAAATCGTAAACTTTAATATTCTCAGAACACGGAACAATGCATGGGTGATCTTAAAAATATATCCGATTTTTAGTATATTGCCTAACGTTAACACTTAAGTAACGTATCTGTCGTAACGTATCTGTCGGGCCTTTTTCTTAGTCGTGCTGTTCTTGATGAAAGTACGTGCTTCACCGACTTAGTCTCTAAAAAAAAAAAAAAAAAAAAATGGTATTCGACTTTATGTATCACGCCATATTGCAAGAGCGTAGCAGGAGGGACGTAACGTATCTGTCGCGGTATGAACGTAACAGGAGGGATTTCTTTCATTACTAGGGCTGGAAATTGTTACGTTGAAACCAGATTTTTATGCAAAACATGTATAATTTAACATTGACATCTTCTCGATTTATCACATATTGGAACATATGTATTCAGTTATTTTTAGCAATTTTGTATCCATTCGAATTATTGTAACGTATCTGTCTGCAATATTGGCGACATGCTCTCAGAGAACTCTTGTGAAACTTTAATAATCCAATATTATCATGTTTTAAACTTAACAATTAGTGCATAATAGAGGCTGATAAAAATGCAATGCAATCTGTGATATGCACTCTTGTGTAACGAGCAGGGACACATTTTAAAGAACGGATTTGGGCTGGCGACATGGCGAAAAGCAAGAATGATGCATCTTTAGCCTTATTGCTTGATACTTTCTCATCCGGTTACAACATCTAGTCCGGATCATTTTGAAAACATAGCTCCTGAGTATAATTTATATTCATTAGAATTCATTCTTAAAGACCAAAAACAAGCTTTAAACTGTGCATGACTGTGAGCGACACTAAAAACGACTTTTTGAACACTTTATCGGAGAATGGACCATCTACCGAAGACAGCAATGGTTACAATAGACAATGAAGGTTGTTTCCAACTGATGGCAATTGTAGTCATATGATTGATAGTAGGTGCTATCGATGGAAGACAGCTATAGTAGCAATAAGGATTGATGACAGCTACTATCTACAGAAGACAGCAATGGTTACAATAGACAATGAAGGTTGTTTCCAACTGATGGCAATTGTAGTCATATGATTGATAGTAGGTGCTATCGATGGAAGACAGCTATAGTAGCAATAAGGATTGATGACAGCTACTATCTACTGAACACAGCAATGGTTACAATAGACAATGAAGGCTGTTAAATTTCCAATTGATGGCAATTGTAGTCATATGATTGATGGTAGGTGCTATCGATGGGAGACAGCTATAGTAGCAATAAGGATTGATGACAGCTACTATCTACCGAAGACAGCAATGGTTACAATAGCCAGTGAAGGCTGTTTCCTTCTGAAGACAATTGCAGTTGTATGATTGATGGTAGGTACTATGTATGGAAGACAGCTATGGTAGCAATAAGGATTGATGACAGCTTCTTCTTCTTATCGTGTCCAAACAGAGTTTTTCAAATATGATCCAGCCAGAGATGGATACAATATCTGACCGCCTCACTGAATTTTGCAAGGTAGACCCACTTCTGCAAGGAAACCTTAGATCGGCCGATTCTGGTTCTCAATCTGTCTAGACATCGCCATTTAGCCAATGAGGAGTCAGCTCCAGGTGGAAGATGCTCACCAGGTTCAATACCCATAGATGTTACTTGGTTGATAGCAAATCTTTCTTTCCACAAGGCGACTCTCTTAACCTCCTTAGAGACTGTTTCAAGGGGTTGGACTTTGCTTAAGAAACTCCCTCTGGATTTAAGGCAGTTAGCAGCAGGTCTCTGTCCGGACATAGGGCGCTTCACATTAGATACTTGGGAGCTACACTCTTAGATGCTCGCTACACTACGACAGATATCTGGTGGAGCAATTCCTACTAAGATGTATAAGTTTTCTGTTGGAGTTGGACGAAGACAGCCTGTGATAAGTCGGCAAAAGGCATTTACCGCTGGAACAAGCTTCTTGACATGGGTTGATCTTTCGCATACAAGGTAGGCACACTATGCACATGAGTAGCATAGGGCAAGTGCCGTCGATCTTATGGTATGTGGGTGAACACCCCCATCTTGTGCCAGCGAGTTTGTTCAAGATGTTATTGTGTGGACATACTTTACGTCTTCTTGACGTGGGTCTTATAAGAGAGAGTGAGGTCCAAAGTAACTCTTAGGTAGACAAGATTATCACAGTGCTCCAGGGCGTTCCAGACCAGGTTACTTTAAGCTGACATTTGGCTTCGCGGTTGCGTAGATGGAAAGCACACACCTGTGTCTTAGATGGATTTGCACCCTGGTGCACGTAGATGGTTTTCCTCGTAACAAGGAGTGAGTTCATCAAAAGCTTTATGGAGAGTCTCTCTTCGACAACTGTGAAGTCTGCATTTGTGCACTAATTTCAAGATCGTCTGCATAGACAAAACGACAGGTTCCTGCACTCCTGGGACGGTTGTTGTTATAGAGGTTGAACAGGAGAGGTGCAAACATGCTCCCTTGGGGTACTCCATTCTTGAGCCTACGCCATCGGCTCTTCTTAGCTGTTAGCTGAACAAAGAACATCCTGTTTGCAAGCAATCCCTTGATAAGCTCAGTCAAGTGGATGCTCTTGGCGAGTTCCAAAATCTTTTGGAGTAAGCATTCTGTTATTTACAGTGTCATAAGCTGCTGATAGATCGACAAACATGATTCCTGTTACCAGGCCCTTCTCGAAATCATCCTTGATGTGTCGCGTTAGGTTGAGTACTTGGCTTGTTTTTGATTTGCCTGGCTGGAAACCTGCTTGTTCTGGTATGAGTTGTTTTTCTTTGTCTATCACAGGTGCGATACGGTTGAGCAGGAGACGTTCAAAGAGCTGAGCTTGTAGGTATGGCTGAGGAAGTGATATTGGTCTATAGCTCTTGGGATTAGATGGATCTTTCCCAGGCTTTAGGGGTGCCTTAAAATGTGCTTTCCTCCAGATTTTTGGGAACCCGTGGGGAATAAGGAAGCAATTGTAGAGCTCAAGAAGCCACTCCTTTGCTACTGGTCAAAGTTTTTAGCTGCTCAGTTGCGATGTTGTCAAGGCCTATTGCTTTTCCTGATTGAAGTTTATCAATACTGGTGTAGAAGTAATTATAATCCACCGTACTCATAGTCCGGCTACAAAGGTAAAGAATAGGGCACTCGATTCAGTTGACTCTTCATGTAATATTAGTTTCACGCTTTATTCCATTGTCATCTATGGAGCCCGGACTGTGGTCCAGTGGACTATAATTACTTTCACACCAGTTTCCAGTTCATCTATGTTGAAGGATCGAATGAAACCAGGGTCGCCACTACACCTCTTAATAATCTAGTTTGATCTTCTTGGGCTTCTTGCTGCACCTGCCATTTTAAAACTGGTTGAAGGGCAACTTGGTTGGGTGTACTATTTGGCTGCTGTGGAGGTTCTGTTGGATCCCCTAGAAGCTTTTGGATGGTAGACTATGCTTTCTTGCTGTTATGAGTCATACTGGTGGATTCAATTAAGGTATGCCAGGTTTTTATCTTCTCCTGGGAGATTATATCTGACACTTCCTCACCTTTAGCAGTTGTTTTAGCTGAAAAAGGATCAGCTTCAAACATGGTGGTATACTCTTGATATTCTTAAGCATACTCCTTGGAAAGGCCTGGTATATATTACGTCCTACACCCTCTGGGTATGAACCTCTGGGCAGTCTTGTTCACTAGTTGCAAATTTGTTATGAGGTTTAGAGCAATCCTCTTCACACTCTAATTCTGGTCATCAGCGAATCATTGCCAGTCTGCTTAACTGTAGTTAAAACACCTCTTAAAAGGCACTCTGGTCTTACTGCAGTGTTGACTTGGATACCGATTGGTCGATGTTGAGTTAGTGGAACAGCATCCAGAAAAATCGTGCTACACAGGTTAGAGATGATTTTGCTAACGATAGCTAGATCACGGTTGTAACCTCTCTTCCAATGGGCACTATAAAATGATGGTGACAGCTTGGGGTCGTGAAGGTAGATGTTGACTGTCTAACCATTCTTTATTGGTTTTATTGTAGCCTCAATGGGTACTATGGCTGTTGAAATCACCAATGAAGAAACAATGCAAGATTTGGTGGAATTTCTGAGATCGAGTTGGTTGATGCCCGGGTTCAATTCGACAATTGAAGCTAGGTTGTACACGCTGCGTATTGACGTTATTTTTAGGCTGAGGCGCTCGCGTCATACCGTGTTTTGCTACGTGGGCCGCCCAGCCTATCTTACAAATTGACCTCACATGACCTTTGACCTTGGCACATGACCTTTGACCTCATCAACATATGAGGGATCCCATGGTGCACCTATGACACAAGTTTGGTTGCAATTGAACTTCAACTTTTCAATTGAGGTCAATTAAAAAACTTTTAGTGACACACACATACCCACGCACAACGGATTGCAAAGTGGTCCTGTCAGCTATGCTGGCGGCCCACAATGAAGATAATTGTAGTCATATAATTGATGGCAGGTGCTATCTAGGGAAGACAGCTATAGTAGCAATAAGGATTGATGACAGCTATGGTACTATCTACTTAAGAAATAAAGGGTGATGCGGTATCGTTTATGGACGAATAATGTGTCCGAGGCAGAAAAAACGTAAATAATGGGTGAGGCGCAGCCGAACCCATTATGTAAACGTTTTTTCTGCCGAGGACACATTATTCGTCCATAAACGATACCGCGAACCTTTTATTTCTATTCTATTACATCTGATTTGGCTATTTATTTGCTCAAAATAAGTCCATATTTGATGTTTTTCTTGTAAACAATTATCGGTGGCCCCTGAATATGTATTGATAGACACGCGCATGACGTCAGAATTTTGCTGCGTGTCACGTACACATGTACAGCTGCGGCTCATGGTGCATCAGCGCAGGAATGTAACATTCAATGATTCATCCTTTTCAAGCATGCACACGCATTGGCTGTGTACAGTCTTGTTTTATACAATTTTTATGTATAGTTCTGACAATTTAATAATATAAATAATAAATAGTATTTACATCAACATTTCATTAACAAGCTCAACATTTTCAATTGAAAATTCTCTTGCCCAAATGACACTTAAAACTATGGCAGAGCACTGTAACTTTTAAAGGTCAAACTTCGGTCAAAAAGAGTTATCTATGCAAATTTGTGCACAGTAAACAATAACTTTAATCCAATGGCGGCTTTTGTTTGTACTGTTATGAAGCTATGCAGTGGTTTAATACACGTACATGCACAAGTACGAGAACTGCGTGCATTGTTCAAATGCGATTTCACGGGAGTATCCTCACTTATCAAGAGGAAAATGAATCCAATTCAAAATACTAAAGAACAACTAAGCCTACGGCTAAAACTTCAAGTTTCGTAAACAACATCTAGGGCCTACAGTCTGTACGAGTACGAGTTACAATGAATTAAACTTGTAGATTTCTGTATCTGCCAATTGAAATGGAACATAGACTAGCCTGGCTGGCCTGGGAATGGAATATGGATATCCTATTTAGGTAAGCCTAGTGCACAGTAACATTGCCATGAAATGTACAGCCCGAAAACAAAATAGGTGCTGAGGCTGTATTTGAGGTTGACAAGCTTGATGATGCTACGGCAGTCGTCGGTGTTGGCTGGGTCAACGCCGCCCGCGTCATGGCATGTGTTTCAGCGTGTGCTATCTGCCGTGTTTGTGCTTGACCCCGCAAAGGCTCTGGTGTGCTTGCCATCGGGTTTTTCGGTTGATGCTGCGACGAATCGAGCATTGGAGAGCCACTTGGACAACGGGATATGGTATGCGATATCTCTTTAGCTCGCTCTGGATACATCCTGTCAGTGTAACTTCGGACACTTGCTTCATTTTTATGGCCTGTAATTGCCATAATCTGCTGGGTTTCGTAGCCCGCTCTGTCAAGTTGAACACAAGTAGTAGTGCGTATGCAATGATTGGTGTATCTAGTGGACAAGCCGGCTTCCTTTGACAGATCTGACATCATTTTCCCCAAGGTTTTTGTACCTAGTGGAGCATTGTTCTACCAAGGACCCTTTTCTGGAATTGCTGGCTTCGGACGCTGAAACAACGCTTCATTCTCGGGGTGCAGTTTGCTGACGTAGCTAAGGTAAGCCCGGACTGGACAGTGATCTGGCGAATTTGGCGTTTCATACATACGAGCCATCTTTTGAAAGTTGTCATTTGTATGGTTCTTCTCCTTCTCTCTAAAGCTTGGTACAACGTACCTGAGTCCGTTAGGGTCAGTTTGCACTACATATGATTCCTTCGTAAGCTCCCGTAGGCCTTCTCTGCCCCTCCTGCCAAAATGATAGGATAAATCAAAGTAGACCTTCCTCTGCAGAGTAACAGGGGAACCATAACCAATAGCTGGTGACTGACGAAGTTTCTCCAGGTCAGCTTGAGCGATGGGCTCGTGATGTTTACTCTTGTCTCGGCCTTCCTTTTTCATGGTTTTTATCAAGCCAGCCAGGACTTGATTGCTGGAGGAGAATTCCTTGTCTGTCATAATGCAGAATTGACGATGGTAAGGTGGATTACGAAGGTAACGGTTGATGGCTGCTCGTATGCCGACTAATGCTGGCTTCGAGTACTTTGCACCAGTGCGGGTCTTCGCTTCAGCATAAAAGAATCGTAACAAGGCGTTGAGTTGCGCTGCTGTCTTGTCTTCAAAGTTCACCCCCTGTCCTCTACTTTTCATCCAATCTGTATGGAATTAAAAATAGAGAGAAAGAAAAACAGTTAGGATTATTGGTAATTTTGTGAATTTTCGTGATTAAATATAGGCTTGCCGTATTTTCCATGCTTAAATTGTAGTTTTAAATCAATTGCGGTGTAGTCTAGTCTAGGCCTAGATAGCTAGGCCTGGCTAGGCTAGTCTCCTAGCTAGTCTAGACTAGCCTAGCATGACTAGACTAGTATTAAGAAAGAATCAAAGTTCATTAGCTAGGCCTAGGCTAGGCCTAGAGTCTAGGCTAGCCTAGCTAGGTCTAGCCTAGCATGCCTAGACTAGTATTAAGAAAGAATCAAAGTTCATGCCTAGCATGCTAGGCCTAGCTAGTCTAGGCCTAGCCTAGCATGCCTAGACTAGTATTCAGAATAAAAGTTCGTTAGGCCTACAGTATTTATTGGTAATTTCGTAAATTTCCGTGACTGAATAGGTTTACATATATTCCCTGTTTTATTTGTATTTTTTAAATCAATTTGGAGTTCAGGCATATACCTAGTATTATTTAAGAATTCATTTATTGGTAATTTTGTGAATTTCCATGACTGAATAATTGTAGTTTCTCAATCAATTTGGCGTGTAGACCTAGCTAGGACTAGTATTGAGAGTTTATTACAGTATATATTATTGCCGAATTTTGAATTTCCGTGACTGAATAGCCTCACCGTATTTTGAAAATACGGCGAGCCTATTCCCTGCTTAATTGTAGTTTTTGAATCAATTTGGAGTGTAGGGCTAGGCCTAGCCATGTAGGCTAGGCTAGTATTAAGAGTCCATCGATATCACCATGTTCACTGTAGCTTACCTTTACCACTATTTACTTTATAGGTTTTATTGCATTTTTGATCCATGTAAAAACGATTTTGAAACAGTAGGCATATTCACCTTTCAGTACATTCACGCCCCATGTTGTTTGCTTTAGCGTAGCTGGTTCATTGCGGGCCTCTTCAATCTTAACCAAGTCATTTTCATTCATAAACTCATCGAACCTTTCATCATGTGGTAGGTTAGCCATGTCAAAATCAAGGTCGAATGTTATATCATCTGCAGGTGTGTTGTCTGCCATTTATTGCCGTCAAAATTTGCTAGAAACCTTTATCTGCTGTATAAGTACACCCAATGATCTAAATGTCTCCGCTGTTTACACGGATATAAATTGGCGGTTATAGAGATATAAATTGACTCAAGTTTCTGTTCAAAACTCTAAAATTTACAGTATGTAGGCCCGCTAAATATACAGAATTATATATCAAAACATATTTTGGTGTTGGGAGATTTGAATATTTGTTTAAAGTAGTTTAATTTCTTGTAAAAGAATGTGTCTTCTGCTCTTCGTCAAATTTGCTGGGTGCCGCCATTTAATTGTTTACATTTTCAAAATTCCTGTCAAAATGTGTTCTGATTGCTATACATGTTTAGGGCCAATTTAAAGGCCCATTATTGCAGAATAATGGGTCCTGGCGTAAAGGCAATTGACCAATCAGCACACTTGATTTCCAATAATGGGCAGTAAGGGTAATAGAATTTAAAATATCTACTTAAGCGTCCGTATCATGGATACACGCGGCCTCGGAACAGCTTACTGAGTTGAATAAATCCTGACACCACTACAAGCCATTACCAATGACTTGTGGATCTGCTAAGAAGAAGCAGCAGCAGTGAAGGCTGTTTCCTACTGAAGATAATTGTACTCTTATAATTAATGGCAGTTGCTATGGAAGGCTGCTATGGTAGCAAGGATTGATGACAGCTACTATCCATTGACAACAGCAATAGTTACAATAGACAGTGAAGGCTGTTTCCTACTGAAGACAATTGTAGTCGTATAATTGATGGCAGGTGCTATCTGTGGAAGACCGCTATGGTAGCAATAAGGATTGGTGGCAGCTATCTACTTAAGACAGCAATTGTTACAATAGGCAGCGAGGGCTGTTTCCAACGGAAGACAATTGTAGTCATATGATTGATGGTAGGTACTATCTATGGAAGACAGCTATGGTAGCAAAAAGGATTGATGACAGCTACTATCTACTGATGACAGCAATGGCTACAATAGACAGTGAAGGCTGTTTTCAGCTGAGGACAATTTTATTGATAGATATTGACAGTTTCAGACAGCAATGGTAATGGTAACAAATTGATAAGTACTATCTACTGAAGACAACAATTAACAACAGATTAGGAAAAGATTAATAAATATTCATCCTTGTCTGCCTGGAGAACTAAGTAGTTAAAAATCTCAAAACAAATATAAATCGTATTATGTAAATATACCGTTCTGATGCTATCCGCAAGGAAAGCAATGGACACCTTTCGGACCTAACACCTATAGATAATATCTATCGCTCTTATACCAACCCTGGCTCATTAGCTTAATCGGTAAGAGTGCCGTCACTAGTAATACAGAGGTTGCCGGTTCGAGTCCGGCCAACCGCACATGGGTTTTCTTCAACACTTGTGTGCTGGCCATCTCCGGGAAAAGATTAATAAATACTCAATTACAACAGATATTGATGAAGGCTGAACACCATGACTGATAATGGGTTTCTATCTATTGACAGCATCAGACTGGAGGTTTTACCAGCCCATGGAATTTAAATAAAATTGTTCCATTGAGACAAAAACATCAACTTCCTGGAGTACATTTATTTGTCTATTAAGGCCATTTTGGAGCTCAAGCAGCCCCAAACCGACCAGCCTATCGGGATCTTTCCCAAGCAGGCCTATGGGCATTCGTACCTCTCTAATGATGACAAGAATGTTAATATTAGAGTTTGAAGACAACAGTTTGTACTTAATGTACCAATGGGTATCAATCAAACCTTAATACAAAGAAAAGCAAGTACTGTAGTACAATTTTGGTACAAAGGTTGCATGATTTATTACAGTGCTTTACACACACAAAGTACATCAATATCTAACAAAATACTGAACATATTTGATCAATAAAAAAGATAATTGTTAAAAATCTAATTACATTCAAAGTACTCCTGAAGAAATTTGTTCAATGATTTTATGATCACAAATCTGATGCTGTGAGAGATAAAAATATATGAATACTGCTGAAAATAAAATATTAAAATACTGTGAACCGGCATTAAATACTGTGATGTGAGTAAAATTATCACAATATCTTATAGGCCAGCTTAAAAAATAAGGCATAATTACATTATACCCTTCGTACTTATGCTATATGTGTTTTATTTTGTTAATGTAATAAAACACATGATACAGAATAGGTGTGAAGGGTAAAATGTCATTATGCCAAAAATAACTCGACCACTAGCACGTCGGTTGTAACCGGCTCTCTCTTTGGAACCAGTTTCTATTCTACACAATGAAACATAGTTGAACTGCCAACCAACAACTGAGTTTTGAAGCCCCCTAAGCTATTCATAGTTTGCATTGTTTACAGTGCATGATTTGTATTACCAAATCTGGCAAGAATTTGGATATATATCATAGCATCACCTGAGTTGATCCTCGCCGATATGAGTTTTTGGCATGAAGATTATGGTCCTGGACCAGATATTTTCAACTCGTCTCATAGAGGCACTATTCATGATTAGTATATGTGCGCTTTATTCTGTTAATGTGTTTATTTAAGTATTACAAAAGAGCGATGTTCTGCCAGCTTGGATTGCGTGGCGTGGGTCTGTGGGCACTCATCTTGTAATCCAAAAATCGTGGGTTTGATCCCCATTCCAGGTGTAAAATTTTACTTCATTATTATTTTATCTTAGAGTTAAAGATTGCAATGAAAACATCAGAGTTGGCAATTGAAGTAGAAAATAGTGAATAGCTGCCTTATGAGATAATTTAACAGCTTATGGTCCTGGACTATAATATCGGGCCAGAATCTCACACATGCTTGATCCCCACCAAATGGTGTTTTTGTTTTAAGTATAGTCTAGTTTGCACTTGATTTAATCATTCCATTACATTTTTTGTAAATCTTTTTGCATGAAAAGTGGCTTTACATTAAGCTACATTTATAGTATTCATTAAAGGGGGATGGCCCGATTTAAGTATATGAAGTTTTCATCTTGATAGATTGGCCTTCATTCCAAAACCCCATCTGTAAAGTTTTGCACCGATATTTCAATGCGTTTTGATGCGAGAGCTAAAAACGTGATTTTGTAAGCCCCATACAGTACTGTTTAAAATTAATATTGGTCGACCAAATTGGGGCACAGTTCACTCATATTTTCCAAACCAAACATCCTTTGGCGCTAAGATTCACCGGGTAAAGGAGAAAAATATTAGCTTTTCTTCTGATACCCGAAATGTGGACCCACTTCCGGTAAAATCTGGACTTCTTGGGACGAGGCTAGAGCGATCGGCCATGGACCTTTTAGATCAATTATATAAAAACAATGTCCTATCTTCCTGACAGTGGGATTGTGTAAAATAATACTCACTATGAGATAATGAAGTATCACGCTATGGCACAGTTCAATAGTCTTTATTCACCAGTGTATTTAGAAAACCCACCCCATGGTTTTTGGGGTATGATTACATGATAATAGAATACCCCAGGTCGTTCATAATACAGTACCAGTACCACCCACTGAACTGTCCCTTGGTGTTAGAGCATATTGAACTAGTGACTTTAGCTAATGATACTTCTTTACTTTAGTTTTCTCATCCTCTTAAGTCTTCCAAATAGTCTCATCATAATCTACATCAATTGGGGTTGGTTTAAGAAAAAATACACTCTTAATCTCACAAAACTAAATTGACACTTTTTGGTTTCCTCACACAATCTTGGGTAAATTTGAAAATACTTCTTTGGTATATATTACAACATTTTGATAAAATTTCTTATTTCCAATACTTTGGGCTAATTTTTAGAGTTTCACGACTTGGTCTCACAATGTTGATTCAATTGCTTCTACAGTTTCCAATGTTGGGTGTGTTATCCACCGTGTCAAATGTTACCTTCCAGATTACATCTTCAAAATAGGCCAGCAAGTTGAAACTTGCAACACCCCCTGGCAGGGAGCAATATGGCACAAATATAGATCAGTTCAGGTCTAGTGAAGTCATTAATATTCGTTACTGAAGTTGGGATTTAAGGTTGTGAACTATACCGTTAGACCCAGGGCGACATACCGCTAAAAGTCGACTCACTGGCCAACCCCATTACATTTATCTACCCAAACAGACCTCGTACACGTTTTGGGCATATAGCTAGAAAACGCTATTTTGAGCAACTTTTCTCATCCAAAAAGATGTTGGATGAAGAAATTTTTAGAAAAGAAGAATTTGTAAATTTTGAATAATTTGGGGATTTTTTTTCAAACAGTTTCAAATTAGCCGTTGCCTTTCTCTCTTCACCAGACCACAAGCAGTTGAATGCTGGAAATGATTAAAAGGTAGCGTAGTGCTGTTTTTGTTACAGAGATGGACAAGGAGATTTTACGTGGAAGAACGAGCCGGAGGCGAGTTCTTCCACGCAAAAATAATAGTGGTCGCCATTATAATACAGCTTTATCATTTAAGGTCATCTTTAACCCAATTTCGAGATACTTTCAACAAGAAAGGAGCTGCCACCACCCAGTGAACAACAATCCGAACAACCCTTTCCTTTGAACACAACTTCATCCGCACGGACGCAAGTGGCATGTGCACGCGAACGTAGCAAAACGCTTATGACAACAGGGCGCTTCAACAAAAATAACATCACTACGCAGCGCATACTACCCTGGTTCAATTTCGAATTGGAACCCGGGCATCAGCCAATTAAATAGCTTAAATTTTCACAGCTGTTTTAGAGAATGGACCATACCATGTACCTAAGAGTTGTATGTGTGTCAACCAGCCTTTGTCTGCCAGGCAAGGCCCTTCTAATTACCCATGCCTGGGCACACACACCAGTTAGCTTCTCTCTGTGCAATGTGGTAACTTTTGTATCCTTTCATGCATGTGTGCAAGTAAATTTAAACTTTGTGAATTTGCATATGTATGCATTTTAGCTTATTTCTAGAAATCATGAGCTGAAATGATAAAATTTTTGAGCCAACTGTCAATAGTCCTAAATGTACTCAGAGGCTGATAGGTTAGCA